>SDVV010004855.1:0-19774 GCA_016164225.1 Gammarus roeselii
AGAGTATGTTAGGATTTCACTGACTCGTTGATTAAAGAACCGTAGCTATTGCCAGTGTTTTATTTATGTCTTGCCACCACAAATTATTCATTAGGAGGTCAATAGATAGAAATCCACAACAACCCACACCCACGGCGGCAGCATCGAGGATGCAACCCACACCACCGGCGACAGCATCGAGGATGCAACCCACACCACCGGCGACAGCATCGAGGATGCAACCCACACCACCGGCGACAGGATCGTGAATGTAACCCACACCCACGGCGGCAGCATCGAGGATGCAACCCACACCACCGGCGACAGGATCGTGATTGTAACCCACACCCACGGCGGCAGCATCGAGGATGCAACCCACACCACCGGCGACAGCATCGAGGATGCAACCCACACCGCCGGCGACAGCATCGAGGATGCAACCCACACCACCGGCGACAGGATCGTGAATGTAACCCACACCCACGGCGGCAGCATCGAGGATGCAACCCATCACCAACACACAGCTTCGTTCTCAATTAAGAAGCGAGCACAGCATATGGTCGAGTTCACCTCATCTGCACGGAGGGCTCTCAGAAAATACTACGCTAAAAGCATACAAACAATCGAGCGTAGTAGCGGACACGGTAGCAGCATCTGCTTCAACAGCAAATACTGTTCAAGCAGATGCTTCAACAGAATTACGAACACGAATTTTGGCTTTTGTGTTGCATTTCTCTTTTTTTCCTACTTTGTCTCAAGCCATCATCATTCTGTGTATAACGATTGGGGCGCCAACTGATGCAATTGGGAAACTGTTAGTGTTTGGTCAGACGATAGGTTTTTGTAATTTTGAGCAGCTTTTATGAGAACCAGATGCATATGTTGGTGTTTGCTCGGTCAGACGATTGCTCAAAGTAATTTTGAGCATTTTTTTGAGAGCCGGATGCATCATCGCCATCAGCTATCTGGTGTACAAACATCAACTCGTCATGACCTACAGCCACTCAGATTCAACGAACTCCAGCTTGGCAGATGCTACAAAAAATTCAATTTCAATAGGTAGCTAGCTGCTGGAGCAGTAATACAAATGTTTAGAGTGAAAATTGCAATACGCCCACATTAGCAAAATTAGGTTTGTTCACAAGTTTAGGAACTGAAATTAGTGTGCACTGTTGCCAATCACATGAACAAACAGCATGAATGACATGGAAAAAATACTAATAATACCAACAGACATGCTAATGAAGTGCTCTGCACTGCACACCCGACAGTACAAGATGTGAAGACAGGCAAGAAACACCCACACTGCACCTGACTAGCCACCATTTCAATATTCAAACACCCAATAACCGCATCACCCACTTACACAAGCCAATATACACACAATGGACAAAAACAGATGGAGGCACAATACAGATTAAAAGGAAACCAAAAGGGCTCACTGCAAAGCACACCACAACCCACTGTTTGAATGAGGTAGAGGCACACAGCGACACACACAACAAATCCAACCAAGCTTCAGACATGCTCAGCAAAACCACATACAAAAATCAACTCAAACATTTCCTCAGCATTGTGAGCAATGAAGCTAACTTTCACAGAATGTAATGACATAACTTATCTCTGCAGTCTGGGATGGGGACCACAATATTTTCCTCAGCATAGTGGGCAATGAAGCCAACTTTCACAGACTGTAATGACATGACCCATCTCTGCAGTCTGGGATGGCAAACATAGCAAACAATTGCTATGTAGCTACTGGATGTGTGCAAGATGGTATGCATTTGCTGGAAACTAATTTAGATCAGACAAGAGCGGAGAGCAGTCCTCACCTACTGATCTCAAAATTATTCAAGGTGGAAAAATAAGGGCAACATAAATCATAAATGATGAATCTTATGCCAATGCATTGTTGCTCTTAAAAATCAAATACTTGTCCTATCTTGGTTTCAGAAATTCACCTTCATTGATGTGAATTGAATAAACAAGATATTCAACCTAATGATTATGAGATATTGTTAAGGAAATCTTCAATTAGCTAACCACAATTGCTTCATAAATTAAAAGGGTTGAAGACTCAAATTAATTTCCTTCTTTTAGCTAAAAGCAGTCCACCAAAGACTATAGGAACAAAAAGTTTCTAACTCTTGAGTCCACTCACAGTGATACGTTCAGCAACACTACATGAAGTCGATTCATGTTTTTCAAGTCATGATCATTTCATTGATAGATGAAGACTCAACTTTTTGTTGCAAATTCACTCTTCAATATAAATTCTTATATCGACACCAAACCAATTACTTCAACAAATTACTGCATGCAGTGTCTTAGAACCTAGTAGCTAGGTACCAGACATCAACTCAAAGTTTGGCAAAATGTTGATAAAAGTGATTAGCTAAATCAAGGATGACTACCCATGGCACCTCTTATGCTAGTTTGTTCTTATTCATCTAGGCTCTGAGCCTCTGATATTCTAATTTAGCATTCAACTTGGATGCTTTTTCTTCTCAAACTTGCAACAAATAAAGTAAAACCCTAAAAATTGCAGGAGTTGAAAATAGATGACAAAACTTTGAGTTAGTCCCAATGTCATAAAATCCAATCACAAATAGCTACTCATGAATTATTCAATTAAATTTACAGTGTGAAGGAGAGGCAATGTCAGTGTAAGGTTTCTATCATTTTCTATTCCTCTTTGGTTTTCCTTCATAACTAGACAGGAAACGGTAACTTTTCGGTCTTGTTTCACAAATCTAGACAGGAAAATCTTCATTTCATGGTATTTCATCATAAATGTAGATGGGAAATGGTTACTTTTTGGTATTTCATCAAAAATGTAGGCAAGAAATTGTTATGTTTTGGTCTTTCTTCATTATTGTAGACCGGAAATGGTTACGTTTTGGTCTTCCATCATAAATGTACAGGAAATGGTTACTTTTTGATATTTTTTCATAAATGTAGACAGGAAATGGTTTCTTTCTTCCTAAATGTAGACAGGAAATGGTTACTTTATCTTTCTTCATAAATGTAGGCAGGAAGTGTAAGATCTCTTCCAAAATGAACACAAAATCCAGTCCTCAGTGACTTGTGCTAGCATGAAATCTGTGTTGAAGGAGTCTCTAATAAGCTGTTCATGACTGAAAATGCTGTACAATATGGCTTAAAAATGTCCAAAGTCAAACATTTTGACAATAAAGCTGCGGAATAATAGCCAAAACTCCACCATTACTGTGAGAAGCTTTCTGGAGGTCATAATTTGCTTTTAAATGTGGTGTGTCATCTCTTGGCCGAAATCCACACTGGCTAAGCCATCAAGTTGTAGTTGGTGGCAGAACTGAACAGCCATGAACTTAGTCAAGATTTAAGAAATATGGTTCCCGCCAGCCCAGACAATATCCCATGGTTATTTTGCTGAATAATTAGGGCCGTTCTGATAGTTCTTTTTTCATAGCGCAAACCTGGCATGAAGAGTTTGTCAATTTTCTTCTTCCAACTTCAGTATTTTTGATGAGCTTGGTGCATCAAATATGATAGTCAAACGTGAAATAAAGGCCAAGGCCCTGCCAGAGATCTATTAATCACTTCAGAAAATTCACAGTCTGTCAAGTAAATTATTGAAATATCTGGGATGGCCACGAATGATTTGTAAATTAATAGAAAATGACAATGGAAGCCGATTTAAATTGCAAAAGTGACCAGAATTTCAAGAAAATTGCCAACAAGCAACTCAAGTCACAAAGGTGATGACAATTAAGAAGAAAATTGGATTAAATTGGCAGAAAAATACACAGATGTTGACAAAATGAAATCACAGCAGTAAGTCCAGCGTCCGAAGCACTCGAAGGGAGAAAGGGGTTTACAGATTCATGTATGGTAATTTCTTATGACAAATAATTTTACATGCAGGGCAGTCTACTGCCAAAATTGTGTTCAGTTGCAGGGCGGCGCATAATTTATAAACAATATCTTGAAATCCATCATTATAAGTGAGTTTTGGGGTAATTTAACAGCATTATAATAAAGTTCTGATACCTTGTTGTAATTAACTGAAAATCTCAAGCATATGCAATAGGTGTCAGAAAATTCCATAAGGGACCTTGTACCAAGTTAATGAATGGAATTTTAATGGACGATTCACTGATCTTGCACAATCTATCTAAGTGAAAGTTTCAGTGCACTGAGCTCAAGGTAGAAAACATGCTTTACAATTTGTGAGACAATATTTTAATGGGTTAATCCTCAGCAATTTTTTTATAATGGGAAAAACACATTGTTCATTAGGTCAGATATGAATTAATGTCAACTAAGTCTAAATAAAAGGAATGACATCTTTGGCAGATTTTTTTTAGATTTTGTCATTAAGTGGGAACTAATTGCGGGCTCTGTCCTAGTGCATTATTGGCTATTATACTCTGAAATACTGGCCCACCTGTTGAAGCAACGACCAGGGTGAATCCCAGCGGTCGGCAAAACAGGGCGACTCCCTGCATCCCCCTTTTGGGCACCTAAAGATTGTAAATCTCACTATTCAACTACAGGACTTGAAGGAGCAAGTCTTTGTTAGTAAGTATCAGCTACTTGTAGAAATTTGATACATGCAGAGAATTTATGAAAAATCGCCTAAGTGTAGGTGTTTTCTAGGTCCCTGATAATTTTGTTTTGGAAAAATCAACATTCCACAACTTTTGACACTGTGGCTAGAGTTTTCAATGAATTGGGGTCAAATTTGTTGGTGATACATGGAATATGTTGAAGTTTTTTGAGTGAGAAGGATTTTGGAAATAAATTTAAAGTTTTGTAGATATATACAAATATGCAACTGCGGGGAATCGCCCAAGGTGAAAAAACAATCAGGAGTAATTCCATGCACATATTTTGTTAAGAAATATCTTTGTTTTTCTTCAATGAAAACTAATAAACTGCAATTCTTCACACATATAATGACATCTGGAAGTAAATGACCTAAAATAATGACACCACAGCTAATTTCAAATCATGTAACTAACTTTATATTGACCTGATATTTGTAATGCATGGTGAGGAGTCAATGCCCAAGTGTTAACTTATGTTTAACACCCAGGAATGATTTTCTTTCATCATATTTTCTAATAAAGATAACAATACCTTACCTAGCATGCCTTGTATTCATGTTAGTGCAATTATGTTTGCTATAGAAATTAAGAAATACATTTTTACTTGTTGTATTGTATTATCAAATATATAATTTTTAATTATCTCTCATTTCCTATACTTAAGGGTCATAATTAGTTCAGGATGTGGAGAAATGACTTCCAGAAGAGTTAGTTTGCAATTATTGAGAAAAAAAATCATTTCCCAATTAAATAAATAAAAATCACTTTCACAGTCAAGTATGACTACAGCAAAAGATGAGCATCAAGAAGACATGTCAGATGTAATATTCTACGTAATTTTTTTTTAACCAACTGATATATACTAATATAAGCATGCTTTTTCTGTTGGTGCTCTCAAACTTTTAATTTGCATTTTACATATATTTATAAATGGTGGGTGCAAAGGAATTGCATTGTTTGGTGCAGGGAATCACCCCCAATTAGGGGGCATAGCTTGCCACCCAGTTTTTAATAAGAACTTTTTTGGTGTTGATAGATGTTGAAACTTACGGAGCTTTGTGTTCATAGAAGTAGCTATACACACAGTAAATACGAAGTTTCTTGGTCACTTAATTTTTGAGTCATTTCAGAATAGCTACGCGGAAAATGCGGGGAGTCTCCCCCGGTCAACGATATTGGCCTCACTGGCTTGCACAGATCTGATTAAATGGACTGTGGGATCCAATTGGGGGCTACCTAAGGTGAGAAACAATGATGAGAAACCACCTCATGCTATTGGTTTACTACTAGGCTCTATGGTAGATCTAGTCTCAAATGAATTTTAAATGCAACAGCAAACATTCTTACTGATCCAGTTAAATTATAATTTATTTGAACTGCACCTACTATATTTGACCTTTTCAGTTTGCACCAGACAAGTTACTTAATATCAGGGAATGTGTGCTGGGTTTTGACTGTTGCAGTATATATCAAAAAATTTCCTGAAAAACCTAACCTAACTTTGAGACAAGTATTTCTCCTTCTCAAGGATAAGATGTACGGGATACTCTAGGGCACTTATTTTCCAACCACAAGGAAACATACACAGTATTATAGAGTGTCTGTTTCTAATTCGCAGGGGCAAATGCATGCATCATTCTAGGGCAGCAGTTATAAATTAGACTTCGGAATGCAATCTTAATTTTCATCATCTTATTGACCAATATCAGAGAAAGTGTACCAAGTTTAACCTTCACAATGTGTATTTAAAAGAACTCATTCAGTTAATTGAATAATTACTAGTCTCCCAAATAAATTGTTGATTGGTAGGCCCAATTGGATTGGTAAAAGACGAATTACAGCTCATTTTACTTTCCAGGCATGGACCATTACAAAGACATTAGCCAAAACTAATTATGGGCTTAGGTAGCACCTCAAGACTATCTTTCCAGTGCATGCTGCACCTTTAGCAGTCTGGTCCCAGGTAATACAAAATGAAGTCTATGAATGGAAAACAATTTTCTTCCTTGGTTCATTCAACCTCATTGATTTGATTACTCACCTGGTCATCATCTGCATCAACTTCGACTTTGACACAACTATGATCGCTTATTTGATGCAATTTCTGTCGCAGGGCTTTCGTTTCAATTTCTATGCTGGGAGCCACACTTGAAGGAGACTCAGATCTTACAATAAGTCTGTCCTCATTTTTCTCAATTTTCATTTCCTTTTCCGAACTTTTTATCCTCTTAGATACGGGAAGGTGACCCGAATTATTGTCTTCTGCATTGTAATTGCCTTTACTCTTAGGTGTGTTAACGGATGTTCTCGACGAGGCAGTTGAGCTCTCGCCATCAGCATGTCTGTACTTGGGGTGTTGTCGGTAACGATTGCGCTTCTGTTTTTCATTGGGAGACGAGTTCTGCTTCTCCATTTCTTGTTTTGAACACGATATAAGGTGGAATACTTGTAATTAATGAACAGGTTGTTGCGATCACACACTTCTACAACAATTACACATTAGGAAGTTTTATTGAGCACAAATTCACAGTTGCCAGAGTATAATACACGAGTAACACGTTTCGACGCGTACGAATACATCGAGCTTGCAGTAACAGGATGGTGTGCGTAGCAGACAACCAATTTGGACTGTAAAGGAAAGAATGCAGATTTCCAAAGTTGAAAGTTTTAAATATATGAAACCGACTATCTACCCTACCATTTACGTTTATAGTTTTTCATATAAACGAACAGTAGTACTTTCGTGTTTACACGAAAACCTACAAAGGTTTAAGACAGATTGTTGGTCAGTAACAAATTCTAGCCGAATACCAAACATGGGAGCAAACCGTACAAATGAAGATTACGGATCAATCTGTGGAATAACGTGGTCACCGCAAAAAATATGCAGCATTCTGATTATCGCAATGAATACACTATTCTCTTAATTTGTGATCCATATTCAAAGCGTGTATCAGGAGAGCATCACGATAAAAAAAACAGTGGATGTTGTAATCTTGCAGCATTGGAACTTCGTGCCACATGTCCTATCGAATGATATTTTACCAGGAATGCATACCTAAATACCGGATAAAATACAATTGTGCTCACACCTAGGGATTCCAACCCAAAAATTTAGTATATGCTTGCAATGAACGGGAAACATATTACAGGCCCCCACTCATTTCTGCAAGTACTTTCGAAATTTAAATAGGTTTCCCCTTGATGTGACCATCACGGAACAATTAATATTGTTCAGTACGGAACAATTAATATTGTTCAGTACGGAACAATTAATATTGTTCAAAAGCCGCGACCCGCAACAAACTTCGCTTGTCCACTCCTCTGTTACCATCTCTAAGGTAGCAGAGAAGAGGATTAAGTACAAGCAAATCAGTTAGAAATTATGGCAGTTGTGGAAAAGTGGAGAGTGTTATTAGTGTTAGCTATCTTCCACTCTGGCTACATGAGAGCAGAGCAGTTGCCCAGAGCATGAAATTGTTATTCCGCTTCTAAAATGTACGACGAAGGACGCGTCGGACATTGATCAATATTTTCACATTGATATTGTTGTCTAATAACCAAAGTTTAAAAGCAGGTTATTGTTGTAAAATTGCAAACGTATTTGTTCACGGCGGATAGACAGTTCTGTTTCACGGAAGGTCATAGAACGGAACGTTAATCAGTGAAATTTGTTTTGCAGATTATTCGTGAGGGGAGCCTCTCCTCATATTATTGAGTTGCTGAGTTCTGTAACAGAGAGCCGGAATTTTTCGTGTGATGAGGAGTTCAGAATCAGTTCCCTATCATTGTATCAAAATATTAAAACAGGTAGGTTAAGTGTCACCGTTGTGTTATTCTGTTTACACTGATTATCAAAATTACCTACTATAGTATGATAGCGGTCATGAGGGTATTCTGACAGAGAGTACAAGCGGTAGAAGACAACAATAAGTGTTTTGACCATTCTATGACGTTTTTTTATAATATGAAGATTAGTGCTAGAGTTGAGCGTCCCAGAGAGTATCATGTAATAAATTAGCTAAAAAATGAAAGGTTGTTGTTGGAAATAACATCAACGATACTGATATCAGCACCAGAAGAAATGCCACTGATCCACGATGTTGATTTGAGATGGTCTCAGTTTCATTTTTTGTGAAGCCAATGGTGACCGGTGTCATTGCTGAACATTGTTTTGCAGCGAGCAGGTACTAAGGCTAGACATTATTTTACCGAGGAAATGCCACTGTTGAGCAATATTTTATACGTGCCGGCGTCAATGCTGAACGCCATTTTTAATCACATATACTGGTACGAATACCGGGCACTATGTCTAAAATTTACTACATGCGAAGCCTAGTAAACTGCGATTTTGGTCGCAATGGTCGAGACTTGGACGTTTCGCTGATTACAACTTCACTTGTCGTACGTCAAGACCTTGTCAACGACTTAGTAACAATTATTCTTGGTCACTACGTATGCATCTAGACTAAGAAAAGGTTAGCATAGTCGACGTTTTCCTAACCTTTCATAATCCACATGGAACCTTCTCCAACTTAAAGTCATTTACGCCAGCACGACATTGACACCAGAATCAGGAGGGGTGTTTAAAATGCGGTCTAACGGATGCATCACACAACTGAAGATACTGCATCTGCTCATGTGCGAGACAGTACGGACTGTGCAACTGAAGACACTGTATCTGATCTTGTGCGAGACAGTACGGATTGTAGAACTAAAGACACTGTATCTGCTCCTGTGCGAGACAGTACGGACTGTTCAACTGAAGATACTGTATCTGCTCCTGAGCGAGACAGTACGGACGGTGCAACTGTAGACACTGTATCTGCTCCTGTGCGAGACAGTACGGATTGTACAACTGAAGACACTGTATCTGCTCCTGTGCGAGACAGTACGGACTGTGCAACTGAAGACACTGTATCTGCTCCTGTGCTTGAGAGTACGGATTGTACAACTAAGATTGTACGAATTGCACAACGGAAGGTACTGCATCTGTGTTCAACCGAGACAGTACGGATTGTGCAACTGAAGATACTGTACCTGTTACTGTGCGAAATAGTATGGATTGTACAACTGAAGATACTGTATCTGATCCTGCGCAAGATAGTACGGATTTCAACCTGTTTTTTTTGTCAGCATCGTTTATTTTTTGCAACATTTTAAATCGTGACTAATGATGATACGTAGATCTATCTTCTGTGACGGATTTTTTTTTTCTGGACACGAAGTATTCATGCTGGAATGTGATGACCTTGTGCATTACTTGGCATTTATCAAAATGGAAATTTGTTTGCTACTTTTCTGTCCACTCATCATTTTTGTTGAAGTCTACTTGGATCTGCTGCAACTCAAGAAGAGTTTGCACTTCTCCCTAAGCTCTGCGTCGTCAACAAACTTCCCTACTGTAGTGATAGTGATCGCGACCCGGTGGTAACTTGGTCATGACGATGTAAACGACATCATCGACCTTTGTTAAATCACCTGCTTGGACATATTTGTTTGCCGACATTAACAGCAAAGTGTTTCCATAAGATGGATTCACCAGAACATAGCAAAGAAGATTACAAGGAAAACACTCATGCATATTTCACTGCGGCTTGCTACTGCATGCAAAAGAATAGTCTAAATACACGCAAAACGGGATTCTGTATAACCCATTAATACATATGTACGAATAATAAAAGTATTCCTGTTTCATCAGAAGTTACACCAGGAACTCAGCAGTAGGACGTAGCTGCACAGCATGTATGTATGCGGAAATTATGGATACGTGTGTGCATACATTATGTAAACACTTAGGCCTTCATGTTGAAAATAAATTGATCTGATGAAATCAACGAACAATGTCATCTTGGCCGCTTAGAGGCCGAATAAAATATCGATTTACGTTAAATTTACGAGAGGTCTGGACAGATTTGCCCTCCGAACAATTGAGTTGTCCTATCAAGACGCCGTAGACTGACTATCCGTCATTTTGGTAACGGCGGACAACGATCGGTGTTCGACGTGGTTAAACAACACTCATTTTTCAATTTGTCTGAATACAAATATAAAAATCAGGTTAAATAACAGAATAAATGCATTTATCTAGTAATAAATTATACGAAACAAATTCCGAATAAACAACGGGGAGAAATATTGAAATTTTAAACAAAGGGAATCATAACAGAAAATAATGCCAAGTATCTGTTGTTTACCTTTTTGCATTACGAGGACATGCGTGTGAGTTCCTTGTCGACAATAACATACATCAGAATAGGTGCGTACATAGGTTTTCATGCTGCCTATACACGACAGTCAGTCACAATATCTATGCATATGCAGTAGTGGCACGATTAATAAGACTACCAACAAAATATAAATGATTGTTTTTCGAATAACCTTTGAAGAATTGATTCAACAAATAAATGGTGATACAAATATCATTGAAGAATTCATTCAGCAGTTATTTGATGATGTCAATAGCATGAATAAAATCACAGTCTAGTTAAAATAGTTGTAAAATTCACATGTTTCCTATAGTTACGGGTCCTTTCGTGCCCGAGCATATAGCCAACAGGTACTGCGACAAAATAACCGGTGTTTTCTGGACAGTGCTCGGTTGTTAACCTCCTCTAAGATACGCAGCATTGCGGACACTTCATCGATGGAAATTATTTTGTGATCATCACTTGATAAGCAAAGTCTTACCGTGACCTGCAGGGCCAGTGTAAATGATGATTCATGTAGCGTATCTGCACAATTGTATGTACATTTTTCCAAGCCTTGGCACCAATATGCTGAAGAACAGGCACAGGTCGTCAACTATAACGGGAACATCTACAAGACTAATGTGGCCCTTCATACGACTACCAACAAATCATGTGACGACATACCAAGGGCCATGTTTCTATGGTAACATTACGGGTAGTCAAAGTAACCTGGCAATAGGCACAGGTTGTGATAAGATATGCGTTATTTACCTTAGATAAACGCAAGTCAAATTAGTTCAGCCTAGCAGAAAACGCTTAAAGAGTTGCATATGACAACGTTTCTTTGATCAGCCATGTGAAGGCGTTCAAATTGACTTGGTTTGGCATCGTCACTCATCACGCTGGAGTCGATGCGATAGGGCGTGACGCGTTGGTGACCTGCTCAGAGTGCTGCGCATGAACTGGTGAGTGCATGGGTAACTCTGACGACTCACGCACACCTGTTGGAATGGGGTGTCGTTTCTAACGAACCCCTCCAACAGATCGATGAGAAACTAAGTACGTCGGTATGTCGTAGAGCTCCATGAGGGCAAGCCTGGCGACACAGAAAACACACTTGAAGAGTACAGGTGCTCTGACTCAGTTAATGTAAACACACTTGAAGAGTGCAGGTGCACTGACTCAATTAATGTAAACACACTTGAAGAGTGCAGGTGCACTGACTCAATTAATGTAAACACACTTGAAGAGTGTAGGTGTCCTGACTCAATTAATGTAAACACACTTGAAGAGTGCAGGTGCACTGACTCAATTAATGTAAACACACTTGAAGAGTGCAGGTGGCCTGACTTAATTAATGTAAACCCACTTGAAGAGTGCATGTGCACTGACTCAATTAATGTAAACACACTTGAAGAGTGCAGGTACCCTGACTCAATTAATGTAAACACACTTGAAGAGTGCAGATGGCCTGACTTAATTAATGTAAACCCACTTGAAGAGTGCATGTGCACTGACTCAATTAATGTAAACCCACTTGAAGAGTGCATGTGCACTGACTCAATTAATGTAAACACACTTGAAGAGTGCAGGTACCCTGACTCAATTAATGTAAACACACTTGAAGAGTGCAGATGGCCTGACTTAATTAATGTAAACCCACTTGAAGAGTGCAGGTGCACTGACTCAATTAATGTAAACACACTTGAAGAGTGCAGGTGCCCTGACTCAATTAATGTAAACATACATGAAGAGTGCAGGTGCCCTGACTCAGTTAATGTAAACATACATGAAGAGTGCAGGTGCCCTGAATCAATTAATGTAAACACACTTGAAGAGTGCAGGTGCCCAGACTCAATTAATGTAAACACACTTGAAGAGTGCAGGTGCACTGACTCAATTAATGTAAACACACTTGAAGAGTGCAGGTGCACTGACTCAATTAATGAAAACACCCATGAAGAGTGCAGGTGCCCTGACTCAATTGATGTAAACACACTTGAAGAGTGCAGGTGCCCTGACTCAATTAATGTAATCAGGGGCGTAATTACGACTTATAGCAACCTTATGATCAATGACTGGTCATCAGTGACGTAAATGTGTTTGCTTAGAATTTTACAATCACCCATTGCTTTTTTCAATCTGAGAGTAAACGAACTTTTCATTTATATGACGATGTATGACGCTATTTATGACTATATGTGACGATAGATTTATAAAGATTGATTTATATGCAACAGTACTATACATCCAACGCGTGTCTGTAGCCTTGTACCATCATTGCAATAAATGCCTCGTTTTGGCGTTCGGATTCCAACATCCCTGCAATTAAATTGTATAAATTAGTGTTTGTATGTACATTTATTCGGGCTCTCCTATATGGAGAAGAAACAGCTGTTCGTATACACATACATAAATACATTCAATCTTATTACAGGGATGTTAGATTCAAGACGCACAAATATGGTACTCATTGCAACGATGGAACATCAATTTACAGACCCCATTGATGCTAACCACAGAAACGTGAAATGAATACATCAACGTTTTACTTTGCACGGAATATGTACGGCTTAAAGGTGCATTGCATAAAAATGTTTTTATAGAAATAAGTGGATCTAATCTTATTACATTGAATGTATTGTACGTGCTGTGCTTCTAATGCAAGGCTCTCATTGATGAAACACAAAATGAGTGAGGGCGAAATGAATGCAAACACGAGAATTTTGAGAGACGAATATCGAAATAACCGCTTATTTTGTGTTTCATGGTATCGCTCAAAAATATCGCCTATTTTGTGTTGCATCGACAGATATTCAGAACACGCCAAGCTGATGTTCTATCATGAGACTCAAAATTGTGAGATTTTCAATGAGAATTGCAGGCAAATTCGACCGTTATTTATTTATTTGGGATGGGGACGGGAGTAGAGTATATTGTGCCAAACGCGAATTTTGTCCGGTCTACGGGAGTTTGCACGTAACATTTCAGCGTCGCGAAGGTAGGGCGCGACCGGAACTGGTTTTAGCAGCCGGACGGACGGACGGCTTTCGGATTATGCATAAGGTATGTTAATAGGTTATATATTTTAATAGGCTATATAAATAGAACGTTTACATATACATATAGGTATTCGCATTTCAATGCTGGGCATACTGTATTGCAATTCCATTGCATGTCATGTTGCATTTATGCATTTTCAATGCTAGTCCTCTGAATGTTCGGGGTATTGATTACAAACATTTATAAGATAATTTTTTATTGATAATAAATCTAACAAATGACATAATAATTTACATGCAGTGTCAAAGGTTAAAACTCCACACTTTCTGGCACGAATGTTGATTTCGGACACGTTCATGATGAACTTTTCAACATTTCTACGTCGTTCGCTGATGATCAATTTACACGTGGCATAGATTCAATTAGTTTAATGCTATTTACTGCGATTGTATTATCAGTGCCCTTGCGCTCTGTTTTAGTTACTCATGCAGTAACTCCTTCTTTTGTTTTTCTGTTGCAAGCTATCGGACGCAGAAAACAGATACATAATAAACAGGTGACTGAAACATTCCTTAACAAGGAGAAAGAACCCGTTATGGATTATTTTCAAGATGCAATTTATTTGCTCAGTGTGAATAGGATTGTCTTTATCAATGAAAGCATTTCGTTGTGATTCTCCCACATAGGAAAAGTAGGTGAGATTGCACTTCCATATAAAATCCATGTTTACATCAGTATCATCACCCGAAAGTATAATTGACTTATTCACGTTAGTTGCTGGGTGGGTTACATGCTAGTTCTTTTCTCGTTTATCATGGTTTTTGATGTAAGTTGTTTGAGTATAGTAGACAATTGATTTTCTTGCTTTATTATAACACAAAAGTTTAGTATGTGTCTTTCAGTTTTGTATATTTTTCTGTAAAGTTTTCATCTTCAATGCAATCTGTTGAATATTTTATACAATATCGGAATATTAGGATGTATTACGTTTGTATCTGCAATGTAGAACAGTATTTTAGGTTTAAATTAGTTACAAGTAGTACATTTTTAGTGTTTCATATATCGTTTTGCATCCTGGTACAATGTTTGACGTGGATATTATAGATATAGAAGATTCCAATTCTTACAAACTTGGTTTTGTTGTTAGCTAATAAGCTAACAACAAAACCAAGTTTGTATGTTTATTGTAGGACCATTCTTCAATGTTTAGGAGGAGTTAGAGAGTCCCCTGGGCCAAAGCTCGTTTAGTATATGTTTATTTGTATAAGTAGACCGATTTACTATGATGGATACCCTGGAGTACAACAATTTTTAATGTTAATTAGAGCAGAGTAGAGAATTACGTAGTTATCTTATTATTGTTGTATGATTTTTTCCACGATAATCATAGGAATGTATGTTTAGGAGGTGTACATCCGTTCTGCTCTCTGTGGAATTTTCGTAATTGAACCCGAACAAAGTGTGTAGTTGAACGTTTTAAAAGACGATTCACTGGATGAATGGGTCATGGTGTAAAGGTGGTTTACACTCTTTGGTAGTCATTTGGAGTTCATCCATGTTCAACGTGAATTTGTATGTTCTTGTGGATGTCGGTCTTAAGTTCCATGGGTTTGTTGGAGAGGTTAAACGACAAGCTGCACATCGTTGTAGTGATTTACTTAGGTCGTCAGATTTGTATGGCCACACTCTTTGAGACTCATGTCAGGCCCATTCTTGGCATCTGTACCTGTGTATAGATGCTTGGTTATGTTCAGGATGTGACTTTGCCCAACGTTGTTCAGAGATGATTTACTAAACAGATGCATTGTAAGTCTGAGGTATTGTACCATGACTGAGTGATACCTCTAAATTTGTTATATATCAGTGGTAGATTGCTGAGAAGTGACCTAGTAAAGCATTGTAGAGTTTGTTGTTATGACACAGTGGGCTTCGATTTTGTCCCAACGATGAGCAGCTTGTCGCATAACCTCTCTAACAAACCCATGGAACTTAAGATCGACATCCCCATGAACATACAAATTCACGTTGAACATGGATGAACTCCAAATGACTACCAAAGAGGGTAGACCACCTGTTCACCAGGACCCATCCATCCAGTAAATCGTCTTCTAAAACGTTAATTTACACACTTCAATGACTGAAATTCCACTATGATGCAGTACGGATTTACACCTCTTAAACATACATTCATAGGATTATCGTGGAAAAAATCATACAACAATAATAAAATAACTAGGTAATTCTCTACTCTGCTCTAATTCACATTAAAAATTGTAATACACTAGGGTATCCATCATAGGAAATGGGTCTGGTTATACAAATAAACATACACAAAACGAGCTTTGGCCTAGGTGACTCTCTAACTCCTTCTAAACATTGAAGAATGGTCCTACAATAAACCTACAATAAGCTAACAACAAAACCAAGTTTGTAACAAATGGAATCTTCTATATCTATAATATCCACGTCAAACATAGTACCTGGATGTAAAAACATATGTAAAACACTAAAAATATACAACATGTAACTGAATTAGAACGGAAATACTGTTCTACATTGCAGATGCAAAAGTAAAATATCCTAATATTCTTATAATTGTATAAAATACCCAATACCTTGCTTCGAAGATTGAAACTGTAAAGAAAATATATAAAACTGAATGAAATATACTAAAACTCTCGTGTTATAACAAAGCAAGAAGATCAATTCTCTACCGTACCCAAACATACATTAAAAACCGTGACGAACGAGAAAAATAGCATGTAACCAACCAAACAAGTAACGTAAATAAGTTGCCAGGACATGCAAGCAACATACGCTGAAACCTATAGTAAATGGTGTGAAATACTTCTTTACGAACACACTAAAGTATATACAAATCTGATTAAATTTTTCTCCAACTCAGTCCAGAACAGGATTAAATTGAATCTTCTTTATTTAAAGTAACCACGGCTTAATTGTAGCAGAATGTCATATATACATAAAACAACCGAAATGATGCAATAACCGACCAATTATACCTGAAATATTGTGCTTCATGGAAGATGCAAACCTAAAATATCCTAAAATTCCTGTAGCTGTATGATATATCTATTCAAAATTCCGAAAACAATCCAAATTCAATATATATCAACCGATCATTACTAAGTATACATAACACAATATAATAACTTACAATAAATCCATATCGTTCAGATACTCTCGCTATTGGGTATCCAACCGATACTCGCTGTACAAAAAATCGAGATAAGGCTACCCGAATAGTCTACATACGCTTGATAACAAAATATTTGGAACATGGTAACACCGATATATCTAGTTCAAAACTGGATAATGTGTTATGGAGTTTACAGAATCTCGTAACGAAGCTGCTGCATCAATCCAAAATACAAACATCAACTCGCCAACTACCAGACTAATAAACCATAATATTCCTATAGATATTATATGCATATAAAATAAAAAGACGGAAAACACAAAACGTTGCCTAAATTCAATATCAGGAAGGTACCAAACAGGGCCGGTCGCACACTAAGGCTGCAAATCGAATTATAAAGCATACCTCCCACACTATTCCTATAAACTGTATATACGATATATGTAACGATAAACGAATAGAACATACAAAATATCTCAATCCAACCGCTAAGGAAACAGACCTCCGAATAAGCCAATTATACCCCAAATAAATGAGAATACAAATATATATGTACGGAAAAATATAAAGAATTATACACCAAAAGTAAGTATCAAATGATATAAACACTCAAACAAAGCAAACATGCCACGGAAATTACTGATAAGACAAAGAACAGCTAAGAGTATCCTCACCTAATTTTCCAAAGCATATCCAACGGTTTTACCGTTTAATACTGCATGTATATTATTATGTTACTGTTAGATTTATTATCAATAAAAATTATGTTGTTTATGTATATTATATTACCCCTAAACATTCAGAGCACTAGCATTGAAAATGCCTATATGCAACATGACATGCAATGACAATTGCAATATAGTATGCCTAGCATTGAAATGCAAATACCAAAGGTAACTTATATGTAAACGTTTTATTTATATCACCTATTAACATATAAAAGCCTAATAATATATATAACCTATTAACATACCTTACAAATAATCCGAAAGCTGTCCGTCCGTCCGTCCGAATGAGTCATATGTTAGCCGCCTGCCTGACTCCGGCAGACAGCGGAGTCAGGCAGGCGCACATATCTTATTCCTTCACTTGCGTTTCGCACATATATACTCTACTCGCATTCTGCATGACGCGCAACTTTGCAACGCAGATATAGAATTGTTAAGGAATGGAACAAACTTTTGAGGGCAGATGTGAATAGCGAAGCAAAAAAAACGTTCACGTCACGTTTCTGACAAATGTTAGCAGAACCGTCGATAATTATCTTCCGGCTGAAGCGCATTTCATAAACAGTACCAATCGTAGGTGCTCGAATATTAGTTTAAAATGGTGTCAGGCACCGACACCAGTACTGTTAAAAGTGTGCCTGGCATTAGCCCTAGCACGGTTGGAATGGTGTCCGGCACTGGTACTTGCTCGTTGAAAACGATGCCAAGCATTGACACCGGTCACCAATGGTTTAACGAGAAATATAACTGGGACAATCACAAATCAACATCGTGGTAAGGTGGCTTTCTAGTCAGGCACTGATTTGAGTTGGTCCGAGTGTCATCGTTAAATGTAATTTCCTACTAGCAGTACAACGTTTGAGTGTACAATTAGCTTGTGAGCCTATCAGCTCGTGGAGTTATAGATCGGATCTGTTGTTAAGGTAGAGGCCCAGGCCATAACTCCATCATGGTTGGAGGCGACAGTATTACGGTTGGATGCCACAACCTCTGGCGAGTGCTGGGGCTAGGGGTCTCCCTATCTTTGGGGCCATAGGAAATAATCGGTGGAGGCATCTTCCCGGGACCTTTGGGCCCCATTCAAAACAAAATCCTACGACAACTTTTCATTACTTGATCCATCAGTGCGGATGATGCACGGATACACGATGCTCTCTTTGACGTTCTACTTCAGGACTTACCTCAGTACCAATGAAAGGCAATACAGCTTAGGCCCAAATGCATGTTGGAGTATTTGAAAACCGATAAACACGTACACTTTAGCCCACTTAGACAGAATTCACAACTGTCACGATTGCAATCTACGGAAGCGGCACGATCGATTCTGGAGTAGTACGATTTCACCATCTCGGCTAACAGCCACCTTCATGACGTTGCTTAACTGCCCTGGTGAAATAATGAATCATGTTCAACATGATGAAACAGACCAGCACGGAAAGATATGAGGAGGAGCAGTAAGGAGTAGTATCAATGGGAATAGGGTGGAGAGTGGGTGTGCTTGGGTTTGTGGTGCCAGAGAGTGCCAAAGGACAAACCTGTTCTGACAACTGCAGAATATACTGATCTGATGAGTCAAAGACCGTGGCTTAGGTTTAGCTTGAAATAAAATGAAAGACATAATCAAGTTTTTAGAATCAGCTAAAAATAGGGAGTCCGAATTAGATACACAGTTAACTGTATTAATATCAGGAAAATTAAAAACCTAAACAAGTTATTGTGGTCAGCTAGGAATTAGATGAACAAATCAGAAACGGCGGTCTACAATTATTCCAGAAGAAAATTCAAGACCTAACTAAAGATTGTGGTCAGCTAGAAACGGAGCGAACGAATCAGAGACAGTGGCCTACAGTGGCCGACATTGAACGAATCAGAGACAGTGGCCTACAGTGGAAGACAGTGAACGAATCAGAGACAGTGGCCTACAGTGGCCGACATTGAACGAATCAGAGACAGTGGTCTACAGTGGCCGACAGTGAACGAATCAGAGATAGTGGCCTACAGTGGCCGACATTGAACGAATCAGAGACAGTGGCCTACAGTGGCCGACAGTGAACGAATCAGAGACAGTGGCCTACAGTGGCCGACAGTGAACGAATCAGAGACAGTGGCCTACAGTGGCCGACA
>SDVV010004856.1:0-19773 GCA_016164225.1 Gammarus roeselii
AGCTGATGTGAAGCGATCAGCTGATGTGAAGCGATCAGCTGATGTGAAGCGATCAGCTGATGTGAAGCGATCAGCTGATGTGAAGTGATCAGCTGATGGGAAGTGATCAGCTGATGGGAAGTGATCAGCTGATGGGAAGTGATCAGCTGATGTGAAGCGATCAGCTGATGTGAAGCGATCAGCTGATTTGAAGCGATCAGCTGATGGGAAGCGATCAGCTGATGTGAAGCGATCAGCTGATGGGAAGTGATCAGCTGATGTCAAGCGATCAGCTGATGTGAAGCGATCAGCTGATGGGAAGCGATCAGCTGATGGGAAGTGATCAGCTGATGTGAAGCGATCAGCTGATTTGAAGCGATCAGCTGATGGGAAGTGATCAGCTGATGTGAAGCGATCAGCTGATGTGAAGCGATCAGCTGATGGGAAGCGATCATCTGTCCCCAGCGACAAACAATACTGTCCCAAATTAGAGGTTTGGGAAAATATCGGGAGTTAACAAGGGTAATAAATGTTATGTATTTCTTTGTCTAAGATCAACCAACAAAATCTGAGAACTGATCAAAATTATTTTTGAACAATGCCTTATAACACATATTTTTTTAGATAAAATGATATTTGTTTCATTTGCCTGTTACGAACGGTAGAAAACAGTATTTTTTCATATATGACTTGTAACACAAGCACATTCCTGTTTGCTTTGCATCATAACAAATATTGTCATGAAAACCATGCCGTCAAATTCTTGAAAACAAAATTAAGAGACTAAGACAACTTAAAAAAAATCCATGTATTCAGCAACTTTCTGTGTTCGAGAGCAGATAAGCGACAGGAGCCCCACTGGACAAAATACTGGCGGACGGTATCCATTATGTGCTCCAGATGATTGTGAGGGAGAGAAACTTCCAGGAGAAGGACGGGAAGAGGCAGAAAGCCGAAAACTCCTGAAGGACGTTCTCACATTTCCGACTGTTATGAAGGCACGACGGTGATGTCATATGGGATAGTATTTGGAAAAATCAATACAAAGTTTGGTGTGTTAGGTCTAGCAAGAAAGAAAACAAAAGAATATGAGAAATCAATACGGCCCTCGTTGAAGGAAAAACAAAGGAACACGACCGCCTACTAGGCACTCGTATCCTACATACACATGTTGGACTGATAGTGTGAGGAATAAATAGATTAGGTTTCACTATAAATAGCTACATCAGGCCGTCCTTGTCGGTAATTTGATTGAGATACTTCCTTGTTAATGACAAAGCGGCCACTGAACCCACAATACAGGAAGTGCTGCCGTGATTGCCCTACATTCGTGTCTTTGTCTCTTCCGTGGGTCCGTATTGAGTCCTTGTATTTCTCTGTTAACTAGCCCACGAAGGCCCTTTGGGTCTGCAGCTTATTTTCTGTGGCCGAATTGGGTCCTCGTATTCCTTTATTTGTCCGCCCACCCCGTATTGTGTCCGCATGTTCCTTGGTTTATTACCTCCAGGGGGCGCATTAGATCCTCGCACTCCTTTGTTCACAACCCCACAAGGGCCGCATTGGGTCCTCGTATTCCTTTGTTTGTCCGCCCACGAGGCCCGTATTGTGTTCGCATATTCTTTGGTTTATTATTTCCAGGGGGCGTATTAGTTCCTCGTATTCCTTTGTTTACTGCACCAGAAGTGCCGCATTGGGTCCTCGTATTCCTTTGTTTTTTAATACTCCGCAAGGCCTACATTAGGTTTTGTACTCCTTTGTTTGCTCGCCCACGAGGCCCGTATAGTGTCATCGTATTCCTTTATTTGCTACCCCACAGGGGCCGCATTGGGTCGTCGTATTCTTTCGTTTACTTACCTCACGGGGACCTATTGGATTCTTGTATACCGTATTGGGTTCTTGTTTTGTTTTCCCGCCCACAAGGCTCGTATTAGATTCTCTTTTTTTTTCATCCATAAGGGCAGTATTGGTTCCTCGTATTCCTTTGCTTGCCCGGCCACAACAGCTGTATAGGGTCTTTATATTTTTTATCATGCCACTTTCCCCTCTAAAGTCATCTTGGGTCCCAGTCTCAGAACTCTTTTCCGCAGGAGCCCATATAAGGGTTCTTCACTTGCTGCCTAGGTTCTCCTCAACAAGAAATTTGGCGGGATATTTTGTGGCAGACAAGAGACCAGCTTCTTCTTCGAGCTGGAGTGTATCACTTTGTCATCACGCTTTATCCGAATAGTCATATTCTTTTAGAAGATAAATCGGTATTGAGTTAGACAATAGTCTTCAAATACGTTACAGTACAAGACCAGTGGCTAACACATTATTTCATAATTCATGAACATTCGGAGGTTAGCACCAAGGCAATAAACGACACCAAGACGAGCAGGTACACCAATGTTCGTCCGACTTGAACCGCCCTCTGATGATTGTACCCATAGATGTTCACTAATTAATTTATCATAAGTGGGATTTATGTTCTTGTGCTGTGCCAAAAAATACCTCCCAAATAAACTAACATGTTGGGTCTTGGCTGCCGATGAGTGTAAGGGGAGATTGTCTTTAATTTGATAGGGCAACCGAAGGACCGGAATCGGACTGACGAACTCAAAATAAAGGAGGTATCGCGACTCTGCGAGTTTGGTAAGTTATTGCCTTTGTTAGCACATGTAATCGATTTTTTAACACTCCTTTCCGGAATCTATTGCAAAGCCTAGGGTGTCTTAACGCCCATAGACAACGGCGTCAAGAATTGAACACAGAAGGCTGGAGTTCTTATTTATGTGCTCGTAACGAGGCATTTTAGGATAAACAAAGCTACATTGACCCGAGTATAGTCTTGTATCACTGATAAGGATGCATTGGCCCGAGCATAGTCTTGTATCACTGATAAGGATGCATTAGCCCGAGTATAGTCTTGTATCCCTGATAAGGATGCATTGGCCCGAGTATAGTCTAGTATCACTGATAAGGATGCATTGGCCCGAGTGTAGTCTTGTATCACTGATAAGAATGCATTGGCCCTAGTATAGTCTTGTATCACTGATAAGGATGCATTGGCCCGCGTATAGTCTTGTATCACTGATAAAGATGCATTGGCCCATGTATAGTCTTGTATCACTGATAAGGATGCATTGGCCCGAGTATAGTCTTGTATCACTGATAAGGATGCATTGGCCCGAGTATAGTCTTGACTGATAGGGATGCATTGGCCTGAGTATAGTCTTGTATCACTGATAAGGATGCATTGGCCTGAGTATAGTCTTGTATCACTGATAGGGATGCAATTTAAGAATACCAGTCGCCATTCTCGGCAGATGGAAGTGTCTCCTCAGCATCGTAACTGAACAAAAAACTGCCTAATAAGTGGTTTTTCTGAAAGAATCTCTCTTTTCCATCCCCCTAGACCTTTACAAGGTTAAAAAAAATGGATATTTTGGAACGTGACGTTGTGAATATCTTTTTGAGGCTCGCTGTACATCACATGGAAAATTTAACAAAAATTTACAAAGAATAAAGCCACTTTGTAATTTCGTGAATTCATTTAACGTCCTCACAAGTTTCCAGTTTGTCAAGATGTTCAAGACATTTGCATAGAATATTGTGGCAATCAATAAATCAAAGCATAGATGACCTCCGGCCGCTTACTAGTCTCAATAATGGAGAAGCATTTAGTGAGAAGACGCCCGATGACCTTCAGTTATGTTGAAATATTCAAACCCTTTTTATATATAGTTAGGTTGACAGAAACTTCGGATGACAAGCTTTTCAAAGTGTTCAAGATGTTTAAGATCAAAAAGTAAACGGAGAGGTTAGAGAATTTTGGCATGCTCGACAACAGGGCAGTTTAAAGAGTTAGTGAGGATACCTCGAAGAATGTTTGGGTGAGCGGTTTCTGATGTGGAGTCAGGGCCGTAGTCTGGCATCTCATGACGAACTTTGTGTATTCGTACTCTCTCGTTGAGCTTGTGGTAAAATATTCGACCCAATCTGGACGGCGAAGTGCTGCGGTAAGCCATTTGTTGGTTTACATTCCACTTTTTGACTATTTACAAGTTAGTATGAGAGATAAACAAGTTAGAGTATTGGTTCAGCTTCTTTTAAAAATAAATACAAGTACCATTGACTTTTCGCATTGATTCCAATCAATATAACGGGAAAATAAGTTTAGAAGGCAACTACTTCAGCTGGATTGGTTCCTTGTGCCAAAAATATTAGAACAAATACGGTGGTGAAATTGGCCCTCACTCTCTCTATTTTGTAGGGAGGGCATTTGGAAATTGTCGTGTTCCTTGCCGTGACCAAATTGTCGTGTTCCTCGCCGTGACCAAATTGTCGTGCTCCTCGCCGTGACCAAATTGTCGTGTTACTTGCCGTGACCAAATTGTTGTTTTCCTTGCCATGACCAAATTGCCGTGTTCCTCGCCGTGACCAAATTGTCGTGTTTCTCTCCGTGACCAAATTATCATGTTCCGGCCGTGACCAAATTGTCGTGTTCCTCGCCGTGGACAAATTGTCGTGTTCCTTGCCGTGACCAAATTGTCGTGTTCCTCGCCGTGACCAAATTGTCGTGTTCCTCGCCGTGACCAAATTGTTGTTTTCCTCGCCGTGACCAAATTGTCGTGTTCCTCGCCGTGACCAAATTGTCGTGTTTCTCGCCGTGACCAAATTATCATGTTCCGGCCGTGACCAAATTGTCGTGTTCCTCGCCGTGACCAAATTGTCGTGCTCCTCGCCGTGACCAAATTGATCGCGAGACAGTTTCCTCTATTAGTCATCTCCACGTGCCATGACTCATTCATTTGGGGGGAGGATGCGGGTCTAGTTTTCCTTGCTGCACTGGCCCCATGACATGTACTGATAGGTGAATGACTGATAGTTCTTCCGCAATCAGAACTACGACCTATCAATCTGAGCAAGCCTCAACCAGCTACGACAGTAGCCAGGCCAGTAATGATATACTGTTTTTGGATGGAGGTCCAACGTGGTTGTAAAGCTAGGCTGGGAGGGTCGTTTCTAGACAGTCGTTTATTTTAATCATAATCCGTTTTTTACGAACTCTCATAACTATATTACTACCGAACAGTCTTTCTATATGTAAAGTTGATAGAATTCTGCCCAACTAGGACGCAAGCCATATTAGCTGCGATGTATTGTGCTACCTTTAATATTTGTGTGGTGGGATGTACCACAGAAGCCGGGCAATATTTCGCAATTACTGCAACATAACAGGCACTGTACCTCTCAGGATTTACTGCTGAAACAAATACAAAATTTGAAGAAATAAATACTTTATTTTAGTCAATGTATCCTGTAATTACCTAAACTTGCTCTTGTTGAATAATATAAGCCACTATTTTATGTAAAGTGGATACAAAGAGTAGCATATCCTTTTCAAATGTTGCCTTCGTCGAACAGGAACTTCAATTGCATCTGGAAGAGGATCATTACTCTGCTTAGGAGTGATTCATTAATTATCTAGATTCGGACGAGAACTATTATTGCCAACATAAAGTTTATAAGCAGTTCAACAAGTGATACAAGCTTTGTTTTCTTCTAGACACATAAAGTTAGGCAGAAATAGTGTTTATCTCACTGATCGTATAAACGAGTTTACAGCAGTACAATCTCTACTGTACACACACTCAACAAAACAATATGAACGGCATCTCACATGGCGTTCCTTGGCTCTGATGATAGCATTTGAGGTTTTGAAGACTTCCTGAACCCTTTGCTCTGCACCGTGCACCGTGCGCACCGTGCGCACTGTCCTCCCACAAAGAAGTACTTCTTCTACAACACCCTTCAAGGTTTTCCACTGATTTTTGTGGAGAACGCTTTTCTCGAGGCTAAGGTGATAAATATTTCCTGTTTAATATCTTCCCCCGAGACAGGAACAAGTATGGTAAGCCAGCTCTTACCGTCGGCTGTTTCCAGCCTGCAGCAATCACGCCGACGGTTGGCAGGTTTCCGAGAGCTGTTCAAAGAAATGGAGCATCATTTACACAGGGAGGGATTGGACATGTTTCGAATGGGTAGCTGCAACGCAGGAATTTCCTGATGTATGCACTAATGCAGCTCTGGGGCTGGAACCGCCCTTTTATGCAGTGCATTTACTAGGATTTTAATATTTTCTTAACAATCTTTATCCCATTGACAAATGTTAGCAACGCTTTTTTCTGTGTGTCGGACAGCAATGATTGCAATATAAGTCAGTCATTCTGAGTGGAGAGCAATGTTTCCAATATTTCTAGGTGTTATTTATAAAAGAAAAATTAATAAACAAAATATTCAGAGAAGACAATCATTCAAAAAGTATTATTAATGCTGAAAAAAAAATGACAGAAACTAGAAGGGTCCTGTGACTGGAAGAAACAATTCTTTGTCCCAGTAGTAGAAGAAGTAGTAGTAGTAGTAGTAGTAGTAGTAGTAGGTCACGTATATTAACAAAACTACTATTCCTCTTCCACTCAGCAGCCTGCTGCCTTCCCCGACCGTCCCCCACCGGGGACCGGTAATGCCATCATCAAACTTCCGGGCCAACTTCAGGGTGGAGTTGACCAACTTATTGTCTGTTCCCTTATTGCGAGGGGTTGCCGGGGAGCAGAGGGGACTTAGAAGGTGGATGAAATAATACCATCGAACCCATCTGTGGTGAGTTATTTAAGATCAAGGTTACGGCTGACCATTAAACGCTGAAACGTTAATATCTATGAATCTAAGTATTGTTTTGGTTCAAATTGACTTGTAAAATGAAGAAGAAGTTTGACTTCAAATGAAATCGGATCAGCACAAATCCAGCGTCCCATTCTCTTTGATAGATCATATTTTCTTGATTGACATGTCTTGTTTCATTGATCTTCATATCATCTCTAAAAGGACTACATATTTGAGGAGAGAAATCATCGATGAACTGTTCTGCTTTATTGAAGAAAACTCCTTCAATACCCACCGAAAAACCAATTTAATTTAATGGAGATTATTTGGAGATAAACTTTTAGATCCGTTAGGTGGCCGCATTTTCAGTTCATTGGTCTGCAGTATGGCAACGGTAACAAGTGCTGAGAAGTGTGATCTGGAGGTGAAAGCATCAAAGGAAGTCTATTCGATCTCGAGACTTCGTTTTGTCAAGATTCACAATGATAAAGAACTGCCTTTCCACTACTGATAATGATGGGCTAGTTTATACAGTGAATCTTGGTTACCTGGATATTAATTTAGCGGTTCATTTCTGTGCTGTTTATTTGAATTCAAAGGAGAAAATGCCTTACCAGAATTCGATGTGGATCTCTACCAACTACCAAAAATCGAGTTGTTTGTCATAGCCTCCCGTTGTTCCAAACTGAATGGTACATCCACGCTAAAATAGAAAGAAGTTCTCATATATAGGGCTAAGATCTAGTACGAGTATGAGTGCATGGAGAAGAGTGTGTGGAGCGTCTCATCATCGGCCTTTGGATACGACCTTTTGTATATGACTATCTAGTGTAATACTTTCCATTGTTTCCTGATACTCGCGCACCATCGACTGCAGTTGGACTCCAACTTTACTTCAGCTCCCTCTTTATTAGGGCCTCCAGGTACCCAGCCCGTACAATTCAGTTTTTTTTTTATCTATCACCCCTAGGCCTCTCCACACCTCTCCTCCTCTCCTCTTGTTATCGCCTCACTGCCCCGCTCTCCACTCAGCTCCGACACCCTCCGTAAGCACTCCCCAACCATTCAGCCCCCCTCCTCACCTCCCTCTCACCTTTCCCCGCATCGACCACCAATCCCACTCGCTTCCCTTCCTTTGTCCCCTGATTAATCCAACAGAGACAGCTTACCTAATTAGTAACCAGCATCTAAAGCAGTCGCGAGGGAGAGAGTTGGTAATAGTGCTTAGGGAACGCCCGTATTAGAGTGTCACTGGGAGACAAACACCCGTATTAGAGTGTTACAGGGAGATAAACACCCATATTAGAGTGTTACAGCGAGGCAAAGGCCTGCATCTGAGTGTCAAAGGGAAAGAAATCTTGTACTGTAGTGCTGCAGGGAGAGAAATACCCGCATCCGAGTGTTGGATGCTCCGTATCAGAGTTTCTTACAGGGAATTCATGTGCGTATCAAGTATTACATTGATACAAACGCCGTCTGAGAGTGTTGAAGGCATAGATACACCTGCATGGGAGTGGTACAGGGAGAAAAACCTCGTTATGGCAGTGTTATATTCAGACAGTGCCTTGTATTAGAGTGTTTCTGTGGATGAAACGCTCGGAGTCGAGTGTTTCATGGGAATAAACTTTCATGATCTAATGATATTGGCTTGTAGCAGGAAGAGAAATTACCTTATTAATGTGTTAAAAGACTTGTACGTTCCAGAGCAGCATAAATGTTATTGAAGTGTTCAAGGCCAAGATGCGAAATATCATTTTCTAGAACTAGAGATGTCGGCCAAAGGGATGCTTGTGATGAAGACTCACAAGCATCCCTGAAACCCTTGAGGACTCAGTCCTCAAGGGTTTCAGATGAAGGAATGGTTGCACTGATGTGCTCATTCATCGCGAAACAAGCAAACCTCAGAACCTTCATGTATTTAATATTTTGCTTTTATTTATTATTTGAAATATATTATTACCTAGTGACTGCGTTGGTAATAATAAGAGATATACATCAATTATCACGTTCAAACGTCCAATCAGCGACGGTGAAAAAAAATCATCTAACTCCAAGTATCTATGCAGAATTGCCTTCGATAGAGTCATTTGTGCACATTGATACAGCACTGTTTGATTTGTCAGACCGACACAACTTTTTTTTTCTTATAAGTTCATTTCAGGGGCTCCTGCCATTGTGAAATAGGCGAGCATTTTTAGTCGCTTTGTTGTTTCAAGAAAGTTATCAGCCTAAAGCGCTTTCTAATCTTGGCCTGTTTTGTGACGGATTTTGTGTGTCGGAGTACATCTGACTTCACCGCTCCGTTCATGACGTCTTTTCCAATGAACTTATTTCCCTGTCAAGTAAGTTATCCTCGACTGTAAATTTCAACCTGGTATTATTGTGTGTGTAGTAAATGTATAGCTAACATCTAAATAATCAACCTGCTAATATAATAGCTTTGAATGAAAATATTGCGATATCACGACCAATTTTATTAACCAGGAGATGAATTAATAGTTTGCAATACTAGTGATATTTCCTCAGTACCTTCGAATAAACATATGTTTGATGTTGGTCGTTTACTATTGCTGTATCTACGTCAAAGTTTGCAGCATCTTTTGATTAAAATGCCAGAGTTTACAGGGTCTGACAGCAAATCACGGATAAAAACCACATTAGATGCAACAGGCTCAGTAATGATCCAAGACGACAGCCAGAGCCCTATGTTCAGGTCTGAAAAAGGCCTGTTAGTGTTCATAAGGTTCGTCCTCTAAAAGGTGTCCCCAAGTGGTAACTTCAGTGAAGTTGGCCAGGCCTGCCTCAATGTAACATTCGAGGGTTGGGCGCAGTAAACTAAACTTGAGACAACTACTTTTATCAGAGTAATTTGACAGACTTTGTGAATTTTTCCTCATCAGGAAATGGACTCCATTGCTGCAGTGAGCTTCAGATCATAATGCCAGTTGATTAACTTTATTTTCTTTACTTTAAAACTTCGCACAAATATATAAGTTACGGAAAGCTCAAATTCATCTCCTTTCTCGTTTCACAAGGAATAAGTTACAGCCCCTCATATCTACATTAACACAGCTGGTGCGAGTAGTGAGTCGGTAAAATGCTGTCTTGAGGTGAAGTGGGGGGGGGGGTGGGGCGGCATTGTTAATTTAATTTTAATCAATACAATTAAAATTGGTGGAATATATTATGTTGATGGAACGGGGCATATTACGGATATAATGTGTTGCAGGAGTATTCTGTTCACATGAATGTGCAAACGTTGGAGAAGCAGAAATAAAATACGCACACTAGCATGATTATTTAACATCATCAATGGATTAAAACGGAACATTTGGGTGCTAATTAAATTGAGCTATAATGTGTTCTTGATGTAAACAGCAATATATTTTGAAGTCTACGTAAAACTAAATGAACTTTGAAGAACGGGAAGTTAGTCAGAAAACTCTACGGATAATGATACTTATATTTCAGTAGCTTCTGCTTTGGTAGTTGAAATGCATATACATATTTCATTGAGGTATTTGTAAACAGAATCACTTACTTTAATAGTTCTTATTATATCTTATACGGCAGCCTTATCGGTTAGGATGAGAAATCATCAATAAAAATTGGGAAAAGGCATACAATATTTATTTATTTTTTAAATCCTAGAACCTGCTCTCTTCAGTCCCCTCTGGCGGTGAGTGTCCTTCAGCACTCTCTGACTGTGAGTGTTCTTCAGTACCCTCTGGCGTTGAGGGTTCTTCAGCACTCTCCGACGGTGAGTGTCCTTCAGCACTCTTTGACGGTGAGTGTTCTTCAGTACCCTCTGGCGGTGAGTGTTCTTCAGCACTCTCCGACGGTGAGTGTCCTTTAGAACCCTCTGATGGTGAGTGCCCTTCAGCGCATTCTGACAGTGAGTGCCTGAAAAGGAGCATTCCTAAATGGAGAATATCAAAGGTCTTACGGGCAGTTACTGCTGAATTTCCCCACGGGTCTTAGAACTATGATTTTAGTGGCCTGTATCAATGATTTTATTGTTTTATACAACATGAGAGCTTCTCCCGCGGTATCAGGAATAAAATACAGCATTATCTCACATACCGACCATGATTGCATCTTTCACTCTCAGAACTGAATTTTATGCATTCTCTTCCCCAGCGACCCAAACTGCATAGTATGACAAACCTTTTCGTTGATAGCCCGGTTAAAGGGGTTCCCGACGTTGGTACCTGCTCGTGGCAAAACGGTGCCAGCATTGACATCGGTCACCGTTAGTTTGTGGAGGAATGAAACTGGGACAATCTCAAATAAACAGCGCTGGTCGGTGGCTTTCTCTTCAGGTACTGATTTCAGTTGTTCCTGTGCTTCAGATTTCATACAGGTGCAAAACAAACTATCATAGATGATCAACTTCAGAACAAACAATGTAACCCATTAGGGGACATAAATCCTGTTGTTGTTATCTAACATTTGTAAGCCCCTGTAAACATCTGTTTCGTTACTGACTCGAGTCGTATCCCCCACCACTGACCCTCCATCCATTCTAGTCCCTCCTCCAACACTGTCCCTCCAGTTATTCTAGTCACTCCTCCACCACTTTCCCTCCAGTCATTATACTCATTCCTACGCCACTGTCCCTAAAGTCAATCTAGTCACTCCTCCACCTCTGTCCCTCCAGTCATTCAAGTCACTCCTCCACCACTGTCCCTCCAGTCATTTTAGTCACTCCTACACTACACCACTGTCCCTCCAGTCATTATAGTCACTCCTACACCACTGACCCTCCATCCATTCTAGTCCCTCCTCCAACACTGTCCCTCCATCCATTCGAGTCACTCCTCTACCACTGTCCCTCCAGTCAATCTAGTCACTCCTCCACCACTGTCCCTCCATCAATTCTAGTTACTCCTCCACCACTCTCCCTCCTGTCATTCAAGTCACTCCTCCACCACTGTCCCTCCAGTCATTCTAGTCACTCCTCCACCACTGTCCCTCCATCCATTCTATTCACTCCTCCACCACTGTCCCTCCAGTAATTCTAGTCACTCCTCCACCACTGTCCCTCTCCACCCATTCTAGTCACTCCTCCACCACTGTCCTTCCAGTCATTCTAGTCACTCCTCCACCACTGTCCTTCCAGTCATTCTAGTCACTCCTCCACCAATGTCCCTCCAGTCATTCTAGTCACTCCTCCACCACTCTCCCTCCAGTCATTCAAGACACTCCTCCTCCACTGTCTCTCCAGTTATTCTAGTCACCCCTTCCCCACTGTCCCTCCAGTCATTCAAGTCACTCTTCCACCACTGTCCCTCCAGTCAATCTAGTCACTCCTTCACCACTCTCCCTCCAGTCATTCAAGTCACTCCTCCTCCACTGTCCCTCCAGTCATCCGAGTCACCCCTTCCCCACTGTCCCTCCAGTCATTCAAGTCACTCTTCCACCAGTGTCCCTCCAGTCATTCCAGTCACTCCTCTACCACTGTCAGTTCACTCATTCGATTCACTCCTCCACCACCGTTCCTCCAGCCACTCCTCCAACATAGTCTCTCCAGTCATTCTAGTAACTACTACACCACTGTCTATCCAATCAATCTAATCACATGTTCACCGTTGTCCCTTCACTCCCTGGAGTAGTTCCTTCCCCACTGTCCTTCTAATTATTCTAGTCACTCCTCCACCCATGTCCGGCTCTAACTCGAGTGTCATCCTCCACTTCTGTCCCTCCACTCACTCGAGTGTCATCCTCCACTTCTGTCACTCCACTCACTCGAGTGTCATTCTCCACCTCTGTCCCACCACTCTTTCGAGTGTCATCCTCCACCTCTGTCCCTCCACTCACTCGAGTGTCATCCTCCACTTCTGTCCCTCCACTCACTCGAGTGTCATTCTCCACCTCTGTCTCTCCACTCATTCGAGTGTCATCCTCCACCTCTGTCCCTCCACTCACTCAAGTGTCATCCTCCACTTCTGTCCCTCCACTCACTCGAGTGTCATCCTTCACTTCTGTCCCTCCACACACTCGAGTGTCATCCTCCACCTCTGTCCCTCCACTCACTCAGTTGTCATCCTCCACCTTTGTCCCTCTCACTTGAGTGTCAAACCTCCACCTCTGCCCTCCACTCACTCGAGTGTCATCCTCCACCTCTGTCCCTCCACTCACTCGAGTGTCATCCTTCACTTCTGTCTCTTCACTCACTTGAGTGTCATCCTCCACCTTTGTCCCTCCACTCACTCGAGTGGCATCCTTCACTTCTTTCTCTCCACTCACTCAAGTGTCATCCTCCACCTTTGTCTCTCCACTCACTCGAGTGTCATCCTTCACTTCTGTCACTCCACTCACTCGAACGTCATCCTCCACCTCTGTCCCTCCACTCACTCGAGTGCCATCCTCCCCCTCTGTCCCTCCACTCACTCGAGTGTCATCCTCCATCTTTGTCCCTCTCACTCGAGAGTCATCCTCAACCTATGTTCCTCTCTCACTCGAGTGTCATCCTTCACCTCAGGCCCTCCACTCACTCGAGTGTCATCCTCCACTTCTCTCCCTCCACTTACTCGAGTCTCATCTTCCACCTTTTTCCCTCCAGTCACTCGAATCTCATCTTCTACCTTTTTCCCTCTGCTCACATAAATCGGCCTGTAACCTCTTTCTCGAGAAGTGACCCTTGCTGTTCCTCGATGTTCGAGGTCCCAGCTCCAAAATAAACGAGAGCTTGCAAACATTTCCAGGCGCTGCTAACCTCCCATTGAGCAGTACGGGGTGTTTGCGGTTGTAGACACAATGTTTGGTGTTTGCCAGTATCTGCTCTTGCAACACACGCGGTACTCGTTTTTTGGTGCAGCAAGTAACCCGTTGTTGGAGCACCCAGTCGGTGCTTCAACAAACATTATCTATCGGGAGCAAAACACTTCGACTTATGGGCCTTGAAGAAATTTCAATGAAGCCAAATTTGATATTGTAACTAATGTTTGCTTGTGAAACTCATGCAGCATGTTTTCAAATATGCAGTGAAATGGCAGAGATGAGTAGGGTAAGTATGTTTTCTGGTTTGAGGGAGGGAACGATAGTTCTTTGATCTGTACAAAGTGTCGTCGATTCCAACCCTCAAATTGTTGCTGTAACGATGCACATGTTGTTTCATTGTATTTATATTTCAGTTGGCACCCGCAATAATGTTTAGTTCTCTCCTACAATGACACCAGGAAAAAAACTCATAAAAGTTTAGGACAGATTTCTTTGCATTATCGTCGTCAACTCTTGCTCGAGAAATTTTCGTATATCAGAGCGAAGGTAAACAACGACGCGGTCTGTGCAAACAAAAGGGGAATGGTATTGCTCTGCTGCCGGGCCATAGTGACCCTATATTCATTTTATAATATGCGGTATTCTAGAGAATAAATGAAAGTTTACTGGTAACCGCAATTTTTAATATTTCCGTTGCTTTTCTATAGCAAGCAAAGTGAGACTAATCAATTATATTTCCTCACTTTTTTAGGAAATTTAAGCGCCTAAGATTAAAGACCCATGCGCTATTTCTGTGCCTATTCCGACTCGAAATGTCCGTGATAAAAGTCATTCCTCTCAAAATATGGATTAGTAATACACGCATGAGCTATTGGCCAGTCAAACAACGCATCGCCATTGACCACACTGAACGACGGGCCATCCGAGCTCTGCGAGGAGTTGCTACTTCAACTAGAACGTATTCAACAACCACTAAAAACAATGACTCACTTTTCGAATAAAAAATCTAATATATAATTTTTAAATAAAACAACACGGTCATCTTTTAAAGTATTTCCCACTATAATTAGATCAGAATACAGTGGACGTGATGGTGCTAAAGTCGAGCCTGAACAACGGGTCGCCTGCACAATTCTTCATCACCCATTGATGTAGAAACCGTCCTCAGCATCTTTGGAAGCTCGTGATGACTTAAATTTAGCAATCATTTGCAGGTTTTGCAACTCGGTCTACCAGACATCAGTTATTTGCTAAGTCATCACGAAGACTTCTGTCATATAGCACATATGTTGTACTTGTTAGTTACTTGAATACTTGGAATTTCTTCGCTGTTACAGACGGTCACAGCGTAGCTGTCAACTGGCCAACCGTTGACAGCATGTTGCGGCCCCATTCGCCAGTCGGATCATGACTGTCGACGCGGTTGAGTACGGAGTTGCCCCTAATGAGAGTACACATTGCTTAGAGGTCATTTTGTAGATAGTAATTGGTAGAGTTTTTGCTTATACGGTGGGTTGCAGCGTAGCGGCCACCTGATAGCCTTTTTTTCACCCATAGCGTTTATGGGCTGACCTTTACCCATTCAAGAGATCGGCCAGAATGTCTCACTCAAGGTCAGGTAGGCGCGAACCAACAACCTCCAGCTCCCAATGGACATCTGTTGTGAGGAGAGCTCGACACTCTGCCCACTCGGCCACACAGCTGAGATACTTGTCCAATCGGCTTTTGAACCTCAAGATGTTTGTTGTGGCTCACAATTGCGGCACCCGGCATTCCATTAAATAGCTGAGGTGCCCGGCATGTGAAGCTGTTAAAAGCAAACATTTGCATCGTTAGGCCGCCCTTCAGTTTTGGTCTTTTGAAGTTACACATTTTTCAATCCTTGACTGGTTTCTCATCTTCAATTTTGTTACTATGTTTCCGTTGGCATTGGCCGTGTAGCCTTCCAGAATTTTCCAAACGCTAACCATGAATCGTCCAGAACGTTTTGGGATTGAGTAAAGATTCATAGCGTTTAATCAGTCATAATAGACCATTTCCTTTACCACCCTAGCCTTGGACTTGACGTTTTTTTGTACTGTTCTAAGTCTATCCGTTTATTTGGCATCCAGGGAGGAGGCCAAAAGCCGAATACTAGTTGGATTAGTTACTTCCAAAGCGTCAATACTGTCCTTTCATCTTTTGCTAGAAAGCTCCTCAAGGCGCTGCTGTTCTAGCACTCCAACATGAAACATTTATGCAAGAATTGAATAAAGACTCCAGCAAAAGTCGTGGAAACGGATTTGAAATCTGTCCTGCTTGCATCGACGATCTGATATTGCCGTACATACGTCATTTTGATACTCATCATGCGTTTATGAGCGATCAAGGAGATACGTGATAACAAAAGAGCAGGAAACGCTGAGTGGTGGCCGTCACCCCCTCCCCCTCCCTCTCCCTTCTTCCTCCCCCTCCTTCTCTCTCCCGCTGACGCTCCAATCGACACTCAGAATATTTCAATTATTGAACCCGTTTGGAAAAGTAGAGATCAGTATTTGACTCGTTTCCGGAGGATCATCTGCCCTCAGAGGGGCCATTTTGGTCATTCGATACAAGTTGAAACGAACGTTGGTATAAAAATGACCATCTGCCGTTATGACCGTATGGTCATTCCGTTCCAAAGCCAGCGAAATGTGGTAAAAATATCTAATTGGTTCTTTTCTCGTGAACTAAGTGAACTTTGATTTGATCAACTGTTCAAAACGGTGGCAATGCAAAAAAATCTCGTATATTGGTCTTTGCAAACTAATTTAGTCGAATAGGGTTTGAAGTAGTCATGTGATCATCGTCAGTCTCGTACAATGTATAAGCAATTCGTAGAATATGATTTAGATTTGGGCTTCTCCACATTTTGTAGGTTTGAAGAATTTCTATGTGGTTTTGGTTGCAATGGTAAATCGTGCGATCAAGGTACAATCAAAATCGTGCCTTGATCGCAATTGTGCAATGATCTTAATTGTGCATGGAGCCAGTTGTGCATTGATCGCAATTGTGCACTGATCTTAATTATGCAGTGGAGCCAATTGTGCATTGATCGCGATTATACATAGATTACTGCTGGACATTGAGTAGTAGTAGTAGTAGTTGTAGTAGTAGTAGTAGTAGTGGAAGTAGTAGTAGTAGTAGTAGTTGCTTCTGTTTTCCACCGGAGTCCCAACGCGAAGTTAATGCAGACTCCCCCGTAGGGCAATAGAAGAGTGGCAGAGTAGGTACAGCGTAGATTACGAGTAGGTTCAACGCAGATTCCGAGTAGGTTCAACGTATATTCAGAGTAGGTTCAACGTAGATTCAAAGTAGGCTCAACGTAGAATCAGAGTAGGTTTAAAGTAGATACAGAGTATATTTAACGTAGATACGGAGCAGATTTAACGTAGATACCGAGTAGATTCAGTGTAGATAGAGTAGGTTTAACATAGATTCCGAGTAAGTTTAACGTGGATTCAGAGTATGCTCAACGTAGAGTAGTAGTAGTAGTAGTAGTAGTAGTAGTAGTAGTAGAAGTTTCTTTCGCGCTCCACAGGGCCCCCCAACGCGAAGTAGTCGGACGAATCCACCCAGGGCCCGTGCAGGCGTCAAATGATATATAATTAAAACTAATACAAAATTGATCATCATGAAAAAAGGGCGCAAATAAATATTGGAACTCATAGAGGATAAAATATTAAAATACTAAAATAAAGTGTTAATGATCTATAACATGAATAACTATCCATCCACCATAATAGATGAGCATTGATCACAATTATGCATTGATCGCAATTGTGCATTGATCGCAATTTCTCACAACTTTACATTGATCGCAATTGTGCAATGATCTCAATAATTCATTAATCATTATTGTGCATTGCTCGCAATTGTGCATTGGTCGCAATTGTGCATTGGTCGCAGTTGTGCATTGGTCGTAATTGTGCATTGCTCGCAATTGTGCATTGCTCGCAATTGTGCATTGCTCGCAATTGTGCATTGGTCGCAATTGTGCATTGGTCGCAATTGTGCATTGGTCGCAGTTGTGCATTGGTCGTAATTGTGCATTGGTCGTAATTGTGCATTGCTCGCAATTGTGCATTGGTCGCAATTGTGCATTGGTCGTAATTGTGCATTGGTCGCAATTGTGCATTGGTTGCAATTGTGCATTGGTCGTAATTGTGCATTGGTCGCAATTGTGCATTGGTCGCAATTGTGCATTGGTCGCAATTGTGCATTGGTCGTAATTGTGCATTGGTCGCAATTGTGCATTGCTCGCAATTGTGCATTGGTCGCAATTGTGCATTGATCGCAATTGTGCATTTGATAACACTGTGAATTGGTTGCAATTCTTGATTTTAAATATTCTGCAGAATTGTCATGCTAAGCATGAGCTGCTAAGAAGCATGTCCTACAGAATTGTCATGCTAAGCATGAGCTGCTAAGTAGCATGTCCTACAGAATTGTCATGCTAAGCATGAGCTGCTAAGAAACATGTCCTACAGAATGGTCATGCTAAGAATGAGCTGCTAAGGAGCATGTCCTACAAAATTGTCATGCTAAGCATGATCTGCTAAGAAGCATGTCTTACAGAATTGTCATGCTAAGTATGAGCTGCTAAGAAGCATGTCCTACAGAATTGCCATGCTAAGCATAAGCTGCTAAGAAGCATGTCCTACAAAATTCTCATGCTAAGCATGAGCTGCTAAGAAGCATGTCCTACAGAATTGTCATGCTAAGCATGATCTGCTAAGAAGCATGTCTTACAGAATTGTCATGCTAAGTATGAGCTGCTAAGAAGCATGTCCTACAGAATTGCCATGCTAAGCATAAGCTGCTAAGAAGCATGTCCTACAAAATTCTCATGCTAAGCATGAGCTGCTAAGAAGCATGTCCTACAGAATTGTCATGCTAAGCATGATCTGCTAAGAAGCATGTCTTACAGAATTGTCATGCTAAGTATGAGCTGCTAAGAAGCATGTCCTACAGAATTGCCATGCTAAGCATAAGCTGCTAAGAAGCATGTCCTACAAAATTCTCATGCTAAGCATGAGCTGCTAAGAAGCATGTCCTACAGAATTGTCATGCTAAGCATGATCTGCTAAGAAGCATGTCTTACAGAATTGTCATGCTAAGTATGAGCTGCTAAGAAGCATGTCCTACAGAATTGCCATGCTAAGCATAAGCTGCTAAGAAGCATGTCCTACAGAATTGCCATGCTAAGCATAAGCTGCTAAGAAGCATGTCCTACAAAATTGTCATGCTAAGCATGAGCTGCTAAGAAGTGTGATATAAGAACAAATCAGCAAAAGACCACACAGAATTCCTCAATGTTTCTCCTAGTATGTGAGATCCTTCTTCCTGCCTCTGCGTTACCGGGCATAAATTTACCATCCTCTTTGAATATCCAAGACGTGCCCCAGCCAAGTGCCGTGGGTCGGCGTCCGACGTCATTCGGTAGAAGAGTTTACAGCCTCTGAGAGCGTTTTACGGCACCACGCCATCTACCGCTCACGAGATGGCCAACACTTCTGAGTGAGTTATGCCAAGGCCGAACTGCCTCGTGCTTCTAAAATGCACCATCTTTTCAGATGGCCGCAGCTTCATTCCCCTACGTGCAGCTGGTGTGCAACATTATTATTTGCTGCAGTTAGATTAAAAAATATTTTTTTAACCCCAGGCAGCATCTGGTCCGGCCTATGTGATTTCTTCACGAATGCAGCAACAGCATACCTGAGCTCGTTGCGTTGCTCACTTCCTATCTGGCAGTTGGTTTCGCCTGGCGTTTTGAATACTTAACATGTTAAATCAAATGAGTCGACATTGCTTTGACACTCAGCGTGGCTTTTTGTACCTGTTAGACTAACGCAGTGCAGATAGAAGAGAATTGAAGGAGTTTAGTTACCCAACAACCGATTCGTGAGCCAGCTTGAAGGATCATTGACGCTGTTCCGCGAACCAGCTTGAGGGATCATTGACGCCGTTCCGTGAACCAGCTTGAGGGATCATTGACGCTGTTCCGTGAACCAGCTTGAGGGATCATTGACGCCGTTCCGTGAACCAGCTTGAGGGATCATTGACGCTGTTCCGTGAGCCAGCTTGAGGGATCATTGACGCCGTTCCGTGAGCCAGCTTGAGGGATCATTGACGCTGTTCCGTGAGCCAGCTTGAGGGATCATTGACGCCGTTCCGTGAGCCAGCTTGAGGGATCATTGACGCCGTTCCGTGAACCAGCTTGAGGGATCATTGACGCCGTTCCGTGAACCAGCTTGAGGGATCATTGACGCCGTTCCGTGAACCAGCTTGAAGGATCATTGACGCTGTACCGCGAACCAGCTTGAGGGATCATTGACGCCGTTCCGTGAGCCAGCTTGAGGGATCATTGACGCCGTTCCGTGAACCAGCTTGAGGGATCATTGACGC
>SDVV010004857.1:0-19771 GCA_016164225.1 Gammarus roeselii
GCTATATATATAGCTATATATATAGCTATATATATAGCTATATATATATATATATATATAAATATATTTATATGTATAAATATATGTATATAGCTATGCCATGTACACCATAGAGTCTGCTATCCTTGTTGCTAAATATACATAGTTATTGTTCATGCCAGACTATCATTTGGCTATTGTTTACTTGAAACATTGAAAAAAATCATTGCTCCCATCAGTTTTTTGATAGTACATTTGAAGAAATGACCTGCATCCCTTCTTGGTGGAAGAAGGCAACTTGATAGTGATAAATTACAGCTAGCTATACCTTTCAGACAAATAAAAAACTACTGACAGTTGAAGGCTTAGTGGTTTTCAACTTTTTTGAACCTATAACGCCATGACTCTGGAGGAGAGTATCCTGATTCTTCATAAAAAGTTTGAATGGTAGCTAACATTTTCCAGAAATAGGTCACATTCTATGAGAAAAACAACTTATTGTATATGATACTAAAATTGATAGCTAGCTATGCCTGAAAATCTTCGATATGTCTGAAAATCAACTAAATACTAGAAAAAAAATCCCCAATAATTAAAATTCATACCTACTTGATAGCTACTGATTCAGTCAGTGCAACTGATGTCTGAAATCGTTTTGCAGATTCAAGTTGATCAAAGTAAGAATCAGTGTATGGCAGGGAAACCTCATGTAAGCAGAGATTTTTTATAGAGAATATACCAACAATAACGTTGGGAGACATGTATGTGGACAGTGAAATCATCATTGGAAAAACTTCAGTCCTCACCAAGATTTGATCCTGCGTTGCCGGAATACGAATCCAGCACTCTACGCACCAAGCCATCCAACACAACAAATGTTGTGATTCAAGTTTTTGTGGGTATTGTACTGTTTTAGGGTCGACTACAAATTCCTCTGTTTTATCACTGTTAAAGCACAATAACCGTGCTTAGAGATGTTTTAGAGAATATACCAACAATAACATTGGGAGACATGTATGTGGACAGTGAAATCATCATTGGAAAAACTTCAGTCCTCACCAAGATTCGATCCTGCGTCGCCGGAATACGAATCCAGCACTCTACGCACTAAGCCATCCAACACAACAAAAGTTGTGATTCAAGTTTTTGTGGGTATTGTACTGTTTTAGGGTCGACTACCAATTCCTTTGTTTTATCACTGTTAAAGCACAATAACCGTGCTTAGAGATGTTTTAGAGAATATACATGTCACCTCAACAGAAACCACCTCATCAAGGAAACACAACTCAGCTTAAGAAGCAAACTTAGCTGCCTGTCCAATCTCCTAGACTTCTTTAATAAGGCCACAGTGATATATGATGAAACCAAAACTGTCAACCTTATTTATCTTGACTTTCAAAAAGCGTTTGATAAGGTCTCCCATGAACGCTTACTTAGTATAGTGGATGCACTTGGCATAACTGGAAATTTGGCCAGGTGGCTCCAAAATTGGCTCATGGTCCGCAAGCAATGGGTCCATATTGGCCTGGGAAAAAGTCAGTTGGCTACATAAACATCAGGAGTACCCCAGGGCAGTGTTCTTGTGCCCCTTCTCTTTATAATCTATATTAATAATATCAACACCAACGTCATTAGCAAGTTATCAAAATTTGCTGGTGACATGCCACAAAGCAGACTGTGAGCAAATTTGCATTACTATCCAAAGGGATATTAATAAACTTGTGGACTGGTCTGATAAGTGACAAATGAACTTTAGTATTGAAAACTGCACTGTAATGCACAATGGATCACAAAATCGAAATTCTACTTAGGTAATGGCAGACCAGCATATGAGTGAAGTAGACCAACAACAAGACCGTGAAATATTAATCACCAAAAATCTCAAGTGTAAAAACCAAGTGGAAGCTAGCTACAAGAATGGCACAAGAGTCCTTGGCTTTATATCCAGAAACTTCCATTGCAAGTCCAGGGACATCGTGCATCCATTATACACTTCAACATATACTTTGCAGAACAATTTGGTCCTCTCACCTAAGAGGTGATATTAACGAAGTGGAATGTATCCAGCTCCAAGCAACAAAAATGATTGCGGAACTAAGAATTAAGACATCCACAATGACTCGACAAACTTGAACTGATATCGAGATAGTGAAGGCTGCCCCGACTAAATTCCTACCTCAAACCACTCATCAGGGTCACTAGCCAACAGGTCTAGACACTAACTCCGCTAATGTATTTAGAGCTAGGTGCATCAAGGTGTCAAACAAAGGTAATAATACATCACTTCATATTGATAACCAGAATTATTTTAAAATGATACAATTTTCAACAAATTTTAAATGAAAAAAATAACTTATCTGATCAAGTGCAGCTATAGGTCAGTCAATTTTAATTAAATTTCAGCTACGTTAAAGGGGGAGCCAAGACACAATTCAAATTTTCATCACATTATTTGTACTTATGTACCAGAATTCATTATATGCATCTGGCATTTAAACTTTTCTCCAAATATCCAGCCTTTTCTGTAATTTCAAAGAAAATGCTATATTAATTAATTTGGGAAATCACAATTTACAGGTAAAAATCAAAGTTAAACACAGGCTACTAGAATAGCAAATAAAAGCAAAGTAGCACACTACAACAATATCACTTGAAAAAAGATGACTTGGAGGTCCAATAATTACAGCTAAAACCATTTAGAACGTTAGTGGCCAAAACATTCTTCCCAATCAAGATACCAACAATTTTGAACCGCTTACCACATGATGTGGTTAATAGTAATTACGTAAACACGTTTGAAAAAAACGCTTGACAAGCACTGGGGAGCTGGAGGCAAGACTAGTGTTCCTAAGCAGAGTGTCCTTTCTAGCCAGGTGGTCATGCAGGGTGTCTCTTTTGGAGGTGGAGGTGGCTCTGTGAATTGTGTTTTCAATCGGACTGTTGATTGCCCAAAGCTTAATGTTGATGTTTTTCCTCCTCTGTGTAGTTCTGCAATTGGAGCCAGTGCAGTTTTCAGGCTCCTCAAATTGAGAGAGGCAGGATGGTTTGGAGGGGGAGGGGTAGTGGGAAATCTCCACATTTAAACTTCCTGATTCCTTCCCCAGGCAGTTCAACCTAAAGCATCAGTTGGATGAGTTTTACATTTTAAATTTTTGCTCTGTAAATTTGAACTCTCTAATCAATAAGATTGATTTCCTTAGTGCTCACATTAACAGGATTACGCTTCATGTTGTTGGAATTGCTGAGTCATGGCTGTTGCCTAGTATTTCATCTTCTTTTGTTAACATTCCAGGCTATGATATTATCTGCTGTGATACTGATGGCTTATCACGGAAGCATGGTGTCTGTATTTACATAGCTAAATCCTTGAAGTATCTGATGGTCAATACTCCACTGCCTAATGTAGCTGCTGTCCACTTTACAGATGTGGATGTCTTCTGTTTGGTGGTTTATCGTCCTCCGTCATATGGTCTTCTGGAAAATTCTAGACTGATTAGTTTTATGGTGGGCTTTAGTGATAGCAGGAAAGTTCTCATAATGTTTGATTTTAACCTACCATCAATTAAATGGAATCAAAATATTTTAGATTATTACGTTACTCCTCCTGACCATGAGTTCCTGGAATGTTTTGATTCAATTGGCCTTACCCAATGGGTGAATGAACTCACTCTGACTTCAGGAAAGGTTCTGGACTTGGTTTTATCAACCGAGACTGATAGGGTCGGGGATTTATCTGTTTTGCCTCCATTCCCTCACTGTGTACATTGTCCTTCAACTTTTCAGTATGTTTTCACTTCTGAATTGTTCATGTCACAACTTGAAAATGCTCCAATCTACCTCTGGCGTAGAGGAAAGTACAATCTAGTAAAGTCTGCTCTCAGAGACGTTAATTTGGACTTTGAATTTTATTCTTGGACTGTTGACAAGTGTTTTTATATATCCATGCTATCCTTTATACTTTTGTGGATAAATATGTACCGGTTTGTTTGGGTAAACCTTGCCCACCGTGGTTGGCATCTGCTCCACCCTTGTGTTGAGGAATAAATCTGAAGCGTGGGGTGAGTTCAAGCCCGTGAGGGAAATTTTTGGACAAAATCACGCTCTCACTGCTGCTGCGCTCTCAGAGTTTAATGACCTGAATGTTAGATGCTGGGACTATGCTAACTGGAGTTGCTCTCAATATGAGCAGTCTCTTGATGACCAAATTAAATCCAAGCCCAAATTGTTCCACTTGTATATACAAATAAAAAAGACCGGTTCTCGCTCTGTGTGTCCTTTGAAGATGATTAATGGTTATGTGGTGACTGATTCTATTTGATGAGTGAGATATTTGCCTCTAGTTTTTCATCAGTGTATGTTTGCCTAGATCCCAAATCTTCTGCTTCCCACCAGGTGTGTGATAATGTGATGGAGGACATGGTAGTCAGACCTGCAGATGTGCAGTTGATCCTCTCTCAACTTGATGGTAATTCAAGCATGGGACCAGATGATCTACATCCATTGCTGTTGAAGTCTTGTTCATCTGAGTTAGCCTAATCCACTGTGCCTGATTTTTAATATGTCTTTGAAGGAAGGTTCTTTACCTCATTTGTGGAAATTATCTAGGGTTGTTCCCTTGCACATAGCCAAATCTTGATATGACCCTCTAAATTATCGCCCAGTGAGTTTGGCTTCAGCTTGCTGCAAGTCAATGGAGCGTTTAATAGCTTCTCATTCGACATCCTACTTAGAGGTTAATGGAATCCTTTCTGAAAATCAGTTTGGTTTTTGGAAGGGCAGGTCAACTGAGGATCGGCTCTTACTCACTTATGGAGATGTCTCGGTGGGTGGAGCAGGGTCTTGTTGTGGATGTGGTCCTTCTTGATTTCTCTAAGGCATTTGATGTTGTGTCCCACTCTGTGTTGTTGCAGAAGTTGCTGTGTCTGGGGGTTTCCACTTAGCTGCTGTTCTAGATATCTAGTTTCCTGACTGCCAGGGAAATGAGTTGTTTGTGGGAGAGCAGTTAGTGGTCCTAGGGCCGTTGGCAGTGGTGTGCCACAGGGTTTGGTGCTGGGCCCGATATTGTTTCTTATTTATGTCAACTTTATCTCATCTGTGTCATGTGGGGTTAAAGCCTTGGCTGATGATTTTAAATTGAACTTTCAGTTTTTCAAAGAAAACTTGGGAAAGCTTGCAGCGGAGTTTAAATCGGATTCATGATGTGGCCTCATCTTGGAACCTGATGTTGAATGCCAGCAAGTGTGTGGTGTTGCGTTTTTTCCCTGGTAACTTTGATTGGTTGAACCTGGGTGATGTGGTTTAGTATAGTTTGGGTGGTAATCCTATGTCATTTGTCCAGTCTCATAGAGACCTTGGTGTCATTGTTGATAGAAAGTTGGAGTTTCATAGTCATATTTATGCTTTAGTACAAAAAGCTTCAGGTCTGGCCAATAACTTACCAAGGTCCACCGTTGACAGGAGTCCGGACTTCATGGTATCACTTTTAATGTTGCATGTCCGCCCTGTACTGGACTAGTGCTCTTGTGTTAGGAATTTAGAGTTTATTGCTGATCTGAGGATGCTTGAATCTGTTCAGCATTGTTGGACTAAGAAGGGTAGTGGACTTATGGATATGTCCTATGCAAATCGCCTGTCAAGTTTGAATTTGTTTTCAATTTATGGGAGGCTGGTAAGATCCGATCTCATTAAATACTACAAAACATTCTCTGAAGACTATGTTGAAGAAGTCAGTGTTGATGTGGGGTTTTCAGGAATGTTTACCGCTGCTCCTGATGCTTTTACCCGCGGCCACGGGTTAAAACTTCTTCTTCCACGGTGCACAACAGATGTAAGAAAATGTTTCTTCAATTGTACATGTGTAGTCTTGTGGAATTCTTTGCTGGCGGATGTTGTTCGTGCTCCTACAGTTTCTAGTTTTAAAAGTGGTCTCATCAATTCCACTATTTATTTTTATTTTATAATGACTGACTGAAGCTTTCTTTTCTTTTTATATAGTTATTTTAGTGACTGGTATGAACAAATGTATCCTTTTAGTTTGATTATTGATCTTATTTAGGTGTGTGCATTTTTTAAAGTATGTATGTAGCTATACCATTTTTTGTTGCATTGTGTACCTGTGTATAAATGTATTTTGGTTTTTTCCTGTGTTTTTCTAGTTGTAAGTTTTGTCTCATGTTTTTTTTGTTTGTTTTTTTCTTGTGACTGGCATGCACAATTCCGGTCGCATTGTCTTACACCTGCCATCCTGTGCCTCAGGTGTCTTCACTTTGTGACTGGCGCATGCCTTGCTTGCCTCCCGTGCTTTCCTGCTTTCCCTGTGCCTTGCAGGTTTGTTTCTTTGTCTGACTTTGTGGCGGGGATCGCGGCGGGATGCAAGGGCTCCAGGTGAGAACCCCCTTACTAAGCATTTGGACCTGTTCCGCCAAGGTGGCCAAAACCTCCGTTGGAGCCTTCAGCATCTGGCAGCCCATGAACGATGGGCACCTCATCTAGGCTGGGCTAGCTGTACTGCAAATTTAATTTTGGATTACTGCTAGAATGGACTCTTCAGCCCGTCCCAGGCCTACTACTACTACTACTACATCACACTGGAGGACCTACTGCAGACATCAGAAGAGCAAGGAGGAAACACCAGCTTGAGCACATAACATCTAGTACCAACTCTCAGAGCCAAAGAAAACAGTTAGGAAGTCCATTGATTTACCATGCAAAATTTTCCAATATTGGATCAGGTCTGCCCTTAGAAGCCAACCCTTAACGGAAATCAAATCCAGGGTCCTCAAACAACCACCATAGCCCATGCCAGAAAGTCCATCAATGTTTTTAGTCCATCTCCTCAGGACAGACTCCAGCAGCCTGTAGTCCCCACAATATCCAGTGTTCCAAACGCAGGATGCTTACTCAATTAGGGGACGGATATGCGAAACATATAGGGACAGCATAAATTCCTGTGACCTGCAAACAGTTGATCTCAACAAACAGTTGGCCAACCCACCAGCTCTGCAGCCACCACACGAAAATGATGGTGGAATCAGAGACTGGTATCTACACCGACACCCAAGTCTCTGTGTGTGGTGAACAACTTCAATGCTCAGCCCTGCAGGACGTACTGGTTGACTGGAACCAAAGCATCAAAATCAATACGACTTCTATAAAATTGCAGCACAACACTCTTATCTGGATTCATTCCAAGGTTCCAGGACCGTGCAACTAAGTTGACTGTATCCAACACACTTTGCAGTGACTGGACACCTTGAGCGGCAGACTTAGTGTCCTTGCGCGATTCTCTGAAGTACAATTTGTAGTCATCAGCAAATGTTTTGAACTTGCATGTAAGACCACTAGAGATGTGATTAATATAGATTAGGAACAGCAGCGGCTCAAGGACTGAACCCTGGGTCACGCCACTTGTCACAGCAACTGGGCTGCTCACGCTGTCATTCACACAAACGCTCATCACTCTGCCAGATAGGAACGCAGAGATCCAGGCTAGCAAAGAATTACAAGCGCCCATGGATTCCAATTTTGACAAGAGCACGGCATGTTTCACCACATCAGATGCCTTCAAGAAGTCCAGCATCACGACATCCACAATATATCCTTCATCAATCCACCTCCTAACATCATCATATGTCAACAGCAATTGGTCCTTGGTGCTACGGCCTCTCCGAAAACCATACAGATGGGGTGACAAAATATTATTGCTCTCAAGGAACTCAATCAATCGAGATAAAACCATTCTTTCCATCAATTTGCAGCAAACCAATGTCAAGCTGACAGCCCTGTAGTTCAGAAGATCAGTGTGGGACCTGGCCTTGAATATTGGTACAGCCAGCAATCTGCTCCAGGCTTCAGGAACTATTCTTGTCCTCAATGACTTTCAAAAAATCAAACAAAGAGGGAGGGAGAGCTCAACAGCACAGTTCCTTAGCAGATGTGGATGGAGGCTATCTGGACCCACACAGGAACTGGGATCAAGATGGGAACAAACACGCTGGACCCTCAACCTAGGAAAGTCAACATCCGCCAAACTTCCAGCAAAGAACTGGAAAGGGGCTGGGTGGGCTGGATCTGTACTAACAAAGATTCCCAAAAAAGAAGCAGCAAAGACTTCGCACAATCCTACCAGGATCCTGCACTATCTCACCCGTGGGCAAGCGGAGAGAACCAACAGCTGGACAATCAATCTTATTATTTCTCACATGAGCTTGTAACAACTCACGGTTATCAGGCCTGTTTAGTAAATTAGACTCGTAGTTCTTCTGGGAGTCAATGGTAAAATTTCTATTGTGTCTATTCATCTCACTAAATATATGATCTCTCGAGAGCACTGGCTGAATTGCGACCATCTGCCCCTCTGACCCGCCTGTATGCAAGCCATGCCTCTGATCTCTCTTGGGCAAGAGCAAATGGCACCCTCATAACCACTGGATGCCAGAACGAACAGGCATGAGAGGTATGAACTTATAAATGAGAGACAACAAGACTGACTGAAGAAAAGAAAAATCTTCACTCACTGAAGAATATCTAAATTCTAGCCCCCAGTCAATCTGGGACAAAGCCTCCCAAATTCTGGCTTAATTCCCCATGTGCCAAATACGTCTCTCCCCACGGCCATGCGCTCCAGCCCCTGTCCACTGAAGATATACTCAAACACAACAGGAGAATGCTGGCAGCGGTGGCAACACTCCTCAGATGTAAGAAGAAGATCCAGTATATTGTCCGAGTATAAAAGTAGGCTCTCTTACCCACTGCTAAAGTCCAAAAGATAAAAAACTGTCTAAAAATTGCATGTCAATTGGCCGGATGTAGCCATCAATGAGGTCCAAGGACCAGTCAATTATTGGAAAATTAAAATCCCCTTCATGATCATCTCTTTGCCAGGGCAAAAGTTCAATAAGCCGGTGTTCTCTAAAATTGTACAAGATGGAGGCCAATAAACAGCCATAATCCACTTGTCAGAATCAATTGGGTGCAAAACTACAACATTTGGAATGGGCACCTCTAACACCAAAAATGCTATGTCCTTATGCAGATACAGCAGCGATCCATGCTTCTGAGCTGTGCCATCCTTGTCTCCCCTGACAGAACTATAGTCAGCAATGTTGATGAAGGACGATGCAACAGAAGGTAACAACCACATTTCACTAACAGTCAATACATGAATACACTGCTTCAAAAGCAAATTCGAGATGAAATCTACCTCATTAGTGAGTTGACGTTCACATGGCTAACTTTTAAAAAATTAAAGTAACTTGAAAAACTGCTGGAGCTCAACGCAGGAAAAAATCCTGATCATTTGACCCAGCGGCCCCACCGATCCGATTGGGAGCACCACCATCACCCTTACCAGTCATAGCAACACCACGACTCGCGGCAGCTCCCGAGCCAGACGCAGCAACACCGCAACTATTGTATCAGAACCGCGACCAGCTGCAACAAGACCACAGCCAGACAAAGCAACACTCCCACCATCCGCAACACCACCACCACCACCTTCTGCAGCAACACCACCAGCTGCAGCAGCACCACGACCAGCTGCAGCAGCACCACGGACAGCTGCAGCAGCTCCACGACCAGTCGCAGCAGCACCACGACCGAAAGCAGTTTGGGTCACCGTCCTGGCATAACTACCTCGACCTGCACCAGGAGTAGTGGGCTGGGCCTACGCTGCTGGGCACCAACGTGACCACAGACTACAGCCGAGCCAGCCACACGCTCCTCCTCCGCGCACAGCAGGTTCCTCTTCCTGAACAACTGCTGGCGTTGTTTGTTTGTAAGATCGCTCTGGATAAATATGCTTTCACACCCGTCCATACCATCCAAATTCTTTGCATTCAACAGAATCTCACTCCTTGCGTTGTCATCATAGATCTTTGGCTCTGAGCATTTCAATCTGTCCATTTACTCTTTGGCCTCATGCAGGTCACATTCAGACCCAATCAGTCTTCTCACCACACTCTTGAAAATCAGTCATCTCATCACCCACCGTCTCACCAAGGCCTCTTAAAATTACATTCTGTTTCCGTTTCATCTGTTCCTGGACCTCCCACACCTCTTTCCAAGCAACTTCATTAAGTTGGGCAGATATGAGAAAAAGCTCAGGTGCAACCTGCTCAGCAGCATTAGGTGTACAATCATGGTTCTGGGTAGCCTGTATACTGCTCATCAGCACTCTAACCTGGGCCCTGGGCACACGAAGCACCAACCGCTACAACCAGTTCATTAAAGGCAGACTTACCAGTTAATGAGTCAATACCACCAACAGAAGTTCTTCTTTCATGTTGGCTACACCTGCACTGAATGCAATGATAAGTAATTGCACGTCCTCCATCCTTCAGATGTCCGTCCATCACACCTCTCTTCACACCCACACACTCTGAGACTGGGTGAAAAGACCAACCACAGTCACGGCATTCAATTGACTCTGCAGCCATGCGGCATCCACAAAAAGCACAAAGTTTCCTTGAATTATTCGCACCACCATCAGCCTCATCTTCCACAAAACTGCCGCCCTGAGCACCAGCAACAACCTGCCACCATGCACCCCGGAAGCACCAAAGTCGAGGCAGTTGTTGAGGGCAACGCAAGGTGAGTTCGGCGTTGATTCTTCCTCCTGCCTGATCCCGTCCTCCTCTTGCTGGATCCCGTCCTCCTCCTGCTGTATCCCGTCCTCCTCCTGCTGTATCCCGTCCTCCTCCTGCTGTATCCCGTCCTCCTCCTGCTGTATCCCGTCCTCCTCTTGCGGAATCCCGTTGCTTTTAATGTTTGGGTCCCAGTTTCGATTGTTCTCAAGCTAACAGAGACCCATGTTAAAAAATTCGCGCTTCCGGGAGTGTATGTTGCGGGGTTACCGGCCGGACCCTTTAGCACAAAAGAGCTAAGTTGTGTGAGTGTGAGCGTATGAGGGTGTGAGGGGCGACTTTCCATCGGCCATACCCCTTTCTGGGGGATGCGGCCTAGTGTCTGTATTTGTATATGTGGCTTGCCAAAACGTTCTTTGTTCTCATAGTAGGGTCTTCTGCTTTGAGGTAGCCTGTTTCTCTGGAGCCATAAAAAATAATAGGGTACTTCTTGGGGGATCTTCCATTGGGCTCTGGTTCAAAGGGCTCAATCCTTCTTGGCCAATTGGGGTATCCCTTCACTTTGGCAATGATGAAATCATACGGTTTGAATTTTTTTTTTGTTATTAAAAAAATAAAAAAAAAAATAAAAAAAAATAAATAAAAAATTCTCCATGATTTATTTGATTTTTATGCTTCTTTGGATTTTTTGGCTGATTTATTTTTTATTTTTTATGATTTATTTCTTTACATTATTCTGATAGTAATTATAAGTAAAGTAATCGGAGTAATATCACTATTATCCATAATAAGGAAACTAAAAATAAACTGTTGTTGTTCATGTTCCAAATTTTAAAGTTTATCTCAAAAAGTATTTGAGATACAAGACTGAAACTTGGATCAGTGCAAAGAGGAGACAAAATAAATTGACCTAGTGCTGTAAGGTGCTGGAGCAGGTTATTGTGTCCCAGTTGGTGTCTTTTCTGGAAGATTCTGGCATTTTGTCTGAGGGTCAATTTGGTTTCAGGGTTGGAAGGAGCACTGAAGACCAACTCTTGCTTACTTATGGTGAGTTTGCTGATCGGGTAGATGAAGGAATGGTTGTTGATGTAATTTTTCTGGATTTCTCTAAAGCGTTCGATGTGATCAGTCACTCGGTTTTGTTGGACAAACTGAGATGTGTGGGTATTTCGGATGGGCTGTTAGATTGGATTCGTAATTTTCTGATAGGAAGGCGAATGTGTGTTTTTGTGGGGGAAGTTGTCGATGACTTCTGAGAGGTGACAAGTGGTGTGCCCCAGGGTTCTGTGCTGGGTCTGCTCTTGTTTCTGCTATATGTCAATCATGTTGCAGCAGGTGTGGCTTGTGAGTGGAAGGCCTTTGCTGACGACTTCAAACTTTATTCGAGTTTCCCCCGCGATGTACCAGCAGTTCGCCTGGGTGTGTCTTCCTTGCAGAGGGATCTGAATTTGGTGCAGTCTGTGTCATTGTCATGGAATCTCTCGTTGAACATTAACAAGTGTGTCTTTATTCGTTTTTGCAGGGGCCGTCTTGAATTGGAGCAGATTGATGATAGAACTGCTTATTATTTGAATGGTGTGGTACTTGAGCTTGTCTATTCCTCCCGGGACTTGGGAGTGCTTGTTGACTCAAGGCTGCGGTTCCATCTCCACGTGAGGAGTGTTGTAAGAAAGGTTTCCACTCTGGCGACCTGTCTGCTCCTCTCTACTGTCAATAGGAGTTCTGTTTTCATGGTCTCTTTATTTATTACTCTTATTCGACCCATCTTGGACTACTGCTCATGTGTTTGAAATGTGGGATATTTGGGGGATCTGAGACTGTTGGAGTCTGTGCAGAGGAGGTGAACCAAGGAGATTGATGAGCTGGGTGGAGTGGACTAAGGTGAGCAGCTCAAAGCAATGCCGTTGTTTTCTGTGAGGGAGAGGTTGTTGCGTTCTGATCTTGTGAAGTGTTGGAAGATTTTTCATTGTTCTGTTGATTCGGGTTTGTCTGCTCTGTTTGAGAGAGCTCCGGATGTTGGCACGCGTGGGCATCCTTTCAAGCTGGTGGTTCCTTGCTGTTAGACGGACTATAAACGGAGGTTCGTTTATTGGCGCTGTGTTCAGATTTGGAACCTGCTGCCCGCTGATGTGTGGCAGTGTGATTCACTTCGCGGCTTCAAGAGAGCCCTGGCGGAGGAATTGGGGGCGGTGTTGTATGAGTTTTGCTAGACTCAATTTGATATGATATTGTGGCTTTGTTTGTGTTGCCGACAGTTGTGTGCAGTTGTTGTCTGTCTTCATTGTTTTGTTTTCTTTGAACCTATTGAGCGCATTCCGACCAGCGTCCTGATGCAGTGCTTGTACCGTGCTGTTCATTTTGATTGCTGGCGCGCTGAGGTTTACTGCCTCCCATGCCTGCGTGCCCTTTTGGCGGGGCTGTTGGGGCTGTGGGGGGCTGCAAAGGTGAGATAGTGCACATAGTTTTTTGATTTTTTTTCTTGTTTATTCCCCGTTTTATTAAAAAAAAGTGTAAAAATTGATTTTGCAAACCAGCCAGTCAATTTAGATGAATGGTACCCCCAATCAATAGAGGCCAACCAGTAGAGTACAGCAGTGTCGTATTTTCATCAAAATTTGATTATTTGATTTTTGCTTCATTTGTAAAACAGTGACTGCATTTTAATTTTTTCACTTCAACCTGCATCTCCCCCTGGTGTTTCATCCCACAATGATGAATTTGGTTTAGCTAGATAGTATAGACCCCAGACCTGAATTCAATGAAGAGTTTTTTGAATTTCATATTATATGTGTTCTGGCAGTTTTTTGAAAAGGGCCTCATTTAGCCAATGAATAATACCTAGCTACATTTATTAGTCCTTCATTATACCTAATTTATGAGTTTTGGCTATCTGATCTCTGATCCTATCACCTCAATGATCTAGTGACATACTAAACAATGAGTTGTGATGCATAAAGTTTAATAATTAGTTTTGCCAAATTCAAACATTTCATTTTTTTCACCTATTTTTTCTGGAAACAATTTTTTCAGGGCATATTTAATTAAGCATATTCAAGCACCTACATGAGAAATGTAAGCCTATTGAAGCATTTAAACATCCTGTTTACTTGCAATGCCTTGAAAAAAAAAACAGAATCTAAAAAATATCAACACACAGAGTAGCTAAATTAAAGAAAAATAAAAATCAAATAGATAAGAAAAATAATCAACTTCCACCCAAAAAAAAAAAAGATTTAATCACTTGATTTTTTTGCTTTTTTAATCAGTGCCAACCCTGGTTTGAAATCTGTGCTAGGCATGTCAACAAAGTAGTTACCAGACTTCCAAAAGGGTGGCAGTAGCCAAATAAAGTCAGGCTGAGCAGAAGTCAATGAAATATTACTGCAAGTGCCTGTGTTTTTGGGAGCTGGCAAGCTTGTGCACACCATCCACATCAAGAGCTTGATCCCAACATGGTAGTTACAGAGGCTTCCATGATTGATTTATGATTGAATACGGTTAATAATCAGTATGTGAACAAACACACATTCGAAGTTGTTAATATTCAGTATGTGAACAAATATGCATTTGGAGCTGTTAATAATCAGTATGTGAACAAACACACATTTGAAGCTGTTAATATTCAGTATGTGAACAAATATGTATTCGGAGCTGTTAATAATCAGTATGTGAACAAACACACATTTTTAACGCTGATTACGCACACTCATAATGCAAAGCAGTAGAACGTGGTGAAGGGAGAAGTGAAATTTACGTGGTAAAGGGAGAAGTGAAATTTACGTGGTAAAGAGAGAAGTGAAGAGAAATGTTACCATGATCTTCCAACTTACCACAAACAACATCTGTGGAGCGGTCTGGTATTCTTAACCTGGGTGTCACGACCCCCAGATCAAGGAAGTCACAAACCAAAGGTCATACCCTTTTGACTTCCTTCGAGTCACATCTAAAGCTAGCCAGCTATATATTCAATACTCTGGTAGCCCTGCAGGCAAGTCAGTTTGGATCAAATGTCTTTAGTAATTTAGTGTGTGTGGCTGAGCAGGTATTTTGCTGTTAAAATTAATAGAATGTCAGTCAATTGATTTTTAAAATTGATATGTCATTCAGTTTGATTTTTTATATGTATTAATTTTTTTCTAGACTGACCTAAACAACTTGGCTGATGCTGAAGATGAAATGATGATAGCACTTGACCCTGACGAGAGCGTACCCTTCTTGCTTGGAGAGGTCTTTATACTCAAAACCCAGGTGGGTGTTCTAACACGAGATTGAATGGTGATGTTGGCATTTTGTTGTTTTACCTATATATATGGTTAAATGGCCAAAGGTGTGCTACGTTGATTTTCCTAATATGTTTTGGTGAGCTTCAACTACTTGCCTTCTAATGATCAAAAACATATATGAAGTCAGGTGGCATGAGAGACATCTGGCCATTAGTAGAGCTCACTGCACTTATCAAGACCAATACCAGCACGAGGCATCCTGCACTGCCTGCCCCACGCCCATCCCGCTACGACCAACAAGGTCTCAAGCAATTGAGCACTCGCAAGATTATGATGTCATAATAAACTCTATCATGTCTTTGAATGTAGATTTCAACAACCTGTTCTTGAAATCACCTCCTGAAATAGTCAATTTGTGCCACCACGCGGCTACTATTTACATTCTGAATGAATTGGTAAAGTGGAACAATTAAATTTTAATGTGAAAATCAGCTGATCAGATTTTTGTAATGTTTTCACATAGATACAAACTATTAAACTTGTTCAGTTCGTTTTAATAAGTGTGATTAGGGCTCTTTAATATTTCCTCAGCAATCACTAATGACAAGGTCAGGATGTAGCTAGACATCGTGCAATACTCAGCATACAGAGAACATCACGAGTTGACCCTGTTGAACCTTTCACTCCGACGTCGTGAGAAGCATCGTCAGAGGGTGGCTGGATGCTGCTCTGTATCCCATCATTACCTTCCTCCTTTGAAATGATTTTTTTTTATTCTGTGCTCACACAACATGCCTCCAATGAAAACAATGCGTTGATTTAGTTTATTTACTTTTCGCATCTAGTTAACATCACTACAGAAGATTTGGCGAGTAAAAAGTTCTCTGAATCAAAATACCTGAAGTTATTAGTAAGTAGCTATATAATAGAGCAGAAAGGATCAGTGGTCAAGGCCATATAGAATAGGGTTAATGTAATGTGTATTTGTTGATCCAGGAATCGGCTACCGAGAGCCTGGCCCGCGACAAGGAAGTCATCAAAGAGGAGATCGCGCAGCTCAAGAGCAAGTCATCTGATCTGGAAGCCTCGATGTCTGTTCTCAAATCCGACCTTTATGCTAAGTTTGGAAACAATATCAACCTAGAAGCTGATGAAGATTGAGATGTCAGGACTAATTTTATCTTTAGCTTATTGCATTTCCCGCTATTGTCAATTAGGTCTACAATTTTTTTTAGAATCTTACCAGCAATGATCAAATCCTGTTTAGTTGCCTACTCTTTTCAGTGCTGGTTTGAACTGAACCCTGATTTATTTTTATGACTTACTTACGCATTGCCTATTCCACAGCTAACTTATTAGGAGGCTTTCTCCTTTATTGTGGATTAGATAAGGGGCTCGTCTATGACGCAAGTCTGACGTGAGCTTAGTGAGCCCCTTGACTTCTCCGTGGCCTAAGTTTAACAACCGTGCATCGAGACTGGCGAAAGTGAATAGTTGAGTCATTGTAATGTGGAATTTATCCCGGCCTACTGTTGGTAATGTTGACTTATGAAGCTTGTTACTTTTTCTAAGTAGCTATTTGTGATATGGCTGGTGACTGGCCAATTAGAACAAAGCAGTGCTAGTCGGGTATCGTCTCGCGTTCACGTCACATTATGTTAGATAAACTCAATAAGCTTGGTTTGATATTGACACATTAATTAGTCTTATCCGTGTCACATCATTTTTACCCGTGCAAGCCACCAATAATCTTTAGTGACATATGAGATAAAACTCATTTTGGCGGGGTAATGCAGCACTGCTCTAATCCTCCCACTATACGGCTTGCTAGGTTTTTCTTTTCGTGTCATATTAACATTGACTATTTCCGTTTCTCGCCAACTGGCTACTCTGTTCAAACAAGTTCATAGAATCTGAAAATGTTTGTTCTAACCGAATTTATTATTGAAAAAAACGTACCCTTGAACTTATTTTACCTCTAATTCAGGTTGCTATAGCAAAGTCTCTATAAATGGTTAGACTGATCTCACACAAAGTTTCTGTTCGTTTTTGCAACAGTCTGGTGACGGCTGGTGATCACTAGGAAAATATCGAACCTATTCAGCAAATGTACAAAGACATTTCCTACTATATTGACCTGGGAGTAAGAGAACATTCTATGGCATCTGAGTGGCTGCAAATTGTGCAGTAACACGATAAAGTGCAAGGGTAAAGTGGCAAAGAGCTTACCTTGGCTATTTTGTTGGATATTCAGTCATACTACGCCACATGATGAAGAAATGGTAGCTACTGAATCTGTGAATGTTTTTTTTGTTGCCATTATTGTACTTTTTTAAAAGTTCATTCAGCACATGTTCTTGCATCGTTTCAATGTTGAAGTTTTTTTACGCTTGTGAGGCTGCCCTTATAGAGGCCCGTCAAACCACGACAGCGGTGTTCAAATTCTATTTGACAATGGCCAGATTGTTGTTGTTACTGATCTACATATGCGGCCAGATTATAGAGAATTAGATCAGTCGCAAGGGAATATAATGATAATCTGTCTACAACAGCTGAGGATAAGTGAAGAGCTGTGAAATACTACTTGCACAGAAATGGCAATATGTCCTGTAGAAAGCTCCTAAATTGTGCTGTGCTCTGCCCGTTGTTGTTGTAGTTGCTTAGCCCCGGTTTCCACCTGCGGCAGTGGAAACCGCGCCAGCGCACTGCCCGAAATCCTCGATACCCACAGACACGCGCGTAGTGAGATAATGGGAGGTGGTAGATGATGAAGGGGTGACCAGCTTAGTGGTAGGGTATATCGTTTTTGTTGCTATCTGAATTAACTTGGTGGGTTATGTGGCAGCTCACAGATAGCGGTGCAAGAAAATAGGCTCTTCCCACGAATCCATTCATTATGATGAACTCACTCTCAGAACAACTAGGAGGTAAACCGGGCACCGTCCGTTGGTTAACCTCCGAGGAGGTAAATCGAAAACCGTACAGTCTGATCAGCACTCGAGCAACCACACCTAATAAACTGATGCCTCTTGAGTTGCAGCACTCATGTTTATCTCCTTTACCCTTTTAGAGCGGAACAATGCCACTCATCGGCACCACGCCCGCTACGAAACACAGATTCAGCAGCCTCGGCAGCCATTCGACAATCGTTAGTCCACCCCTTTTCAGGCACTCGGTCGCAACACCATCCAAACCGGGGGCTTTCTCTGTTTTCATAACGGTCACCGCCTCCTGCACATCTTCCATAGTTATGTCCGCAACAAGTCTCTCCAAAAACCAGCATCTGTGCACCACCACCCACAGCAACAATGTCAGCCTCGACGTTCAACAATTCATCAAAATACTCGGCCCACCTCTTTCGTACACCACCACTTTCCGTCAACAACTAGCCGTTTTCATCTTTAACCACCTCCACCTTTCCAGTCGCTCCCTTTCTCACCCACTTAACCCCTTTCCAGACAATCTTTTTGTTCTCCTCAAAATTCTTGCACAACCGTCCGCCCCACCTGGCATCAGCCTCCCTTTTGGCTCTTCTCACCACTCGCCTGTTATTTGCCATAGCAATGACCGTTACAGCAGTAACACTTCGGGTAGTCACAGCTGCATCAGACGACACTTCAGTGGAGGCGACGGAGCCCGAAATGATGATGCGACGTCTGAGAGAGGGAGGGCGAGGAGAGCTGAGGTTGGCCACTTCGATGGTACTGCCCTCAGCCGGCAGCCTCAACTAGTGTCTGTTTCTCCTACCTACCCCTCCGCCAACGTGGCTGCCTGCAGCAATCGCCTTCAGAGCCGAGAGCTTGATGTCTTCAACATACTCTCCATCACGGGAGAAGGCTCAAGACAGTTTCGGCGACCGCCGCCGTATGTCCCTGTTGACGCAAATGCTGAAGGGGGTGGTGATGACAAGGCTGATGGTGGCGACGGCCCCTGTTCATTAGTGGTGAAGGGCAGCTTGCCTCCCAAGACCAGTGACCCCTCCATAGACATCAATACTACCCCCGAGTGCAGCAGCAAGGAGGGCGGAGGTCGAGAGAGCTGCCCTCGCATCGACCAGAAGGTGATGGTGTGGACCGAACGACAGGCCACAGCAAGGCAGGTGTTGCAGCTGCAGCGCAGCACTTGCGGGCTGTCGGCCGTGGCAAATGCGCTGCTGGCGATGGAGCAGCACGTGCAACCGAGCAGCCTGGCGCAGCATATCACGCCCCGGCAGCGTGCTGAAGGCGCCCCTCTCGTCGATTACCTCGTGTCGCGGTCTTACGCCGGCACTACGCACCACGACCTCATTTCCGGCATGACCGCCGCAACACAAGGTTCGGTCGTCGCCAAGTTTTTCCCCATGTTCCCCAAGAGGGCGGTCCAACTCTCCAGGTGGCTCGCCGACTGGATCAATAAGGGTGGCGTTTGCATATGCACTCTGAACTTGCAGCGCGGAGTGAACGTAGGCGAGACCATCCCTGATGCCTGGCACCACCAGATGGTGTTTGGGGTGGGGCCTCAGGGCATCTACCTCACCAACCCTGTTGAGTGCGTTGATGAGGAGGTAATCAGCAGTCAGCTGTGCAGTGAAAGGATGCTGTTGGTACGGCGCCATGATGTCATCAGACATTGGCACCCGTCACAGACTCTTCACCAACTGCTTGGACAAGAGGACGCACGGTGGCGGAATATGAACGTGCTCGGTCAGGTGGCGCTGGTACTAAAGGAGGATCTGTCTGCCACTCTTCGTCGGGGCACGCAGCGCGGTCGCCAGCACCTCACATCTCACGTTGCCATCCCCGCCGCCTACCACTCTAGCATAACGGTCTTCATGAGGGCAGACAATGAACGCAGCAGCGACCTGTTGGCGGCCGAAGATGTGCCGCTCTTGGAGTAAGCAGCAGTACCCACAACTGAGGTCATGATGGGCCTTAGAATCGTGCTACCGTATCCACCGCGTGTCGTAGAAGGCGACTAAAGGGGCGCCCCGTAGCCAGGAGTATAATC
>SDVV010004858.1:0-19771 GCA_016164225.1 Gammarus roeselii
TGGCCGCGGAAAACCAGTTCCGGTATCCTACGCCCCCCGCCCTCCCCCGTTTCTGCGCGCACCCCCCGTACGCTCGGTGAGTCAAGGTGCATGCATCGTGTCCTACCCCGGTGAAATGTTATGTGCAAATTCCCGTAGACCGGACAAAATCCGTCGTTCGGTGATATATTAACTACTCTTACAAGAGGTATGAAGGTAAGCCCGGACAAGACGACTAAACTGTCATAACGGGCTCACACACAGATAGCTCATAAGATAATAACTAGTACATGTAATGTTTTTTGTTTCGTTCCATTATGAGGGACAACGATTACGTGAAACAAAAACACTAGGTTCTGAGCCTGGAAGTCTCAATTGGCTAGTGGTATCAGATTCAATCCAGTGAACGTGAAAGCCTCCTCACTCTAATCTAATCTGACTAGTGGTCAAGCACCAGTTGGTTCACTTTTTCATCAGTGAAGAGACAGAACATGGTTAGACAGGCTACAAAACATAGGAGAAAACAGGAAGAACAGTTGAGATGAAATACAGACAGAACATGTAATTGAGCTAAAACCGCTAACTAAGCAGAGCAAGGTGACTTCGGCCACATAAATGAGTGGAGAAGGCATGGGGTAGATAGATGTGTTGGAGTATGAGAGGCGAGTGCATGGTGAAGAAATCAAAGAGGTACAGTACTTGGCAGAATCCTCTTATTTTGTGTGGTTCACTTCTTGAAGAAGGTAAAGGCCGTAGTGATGGTAGCTCCAAGCCAGGACTGTGGCCAGAACATCGACCACATGATGCACAGACACAAGAAGTATGTGCTTAAAACAGGCCAGGAACATAATGCTACCAGTAGTCAATAAGAAAAAATTAAATGAAGTACCTAACCAGTGTATCATGCACAAGAAACATCTAAAAATACCACAAGCATGCATGGCAATATTGCAACAGTAGTTAAACCAGTAATGCTGCAATCTCTTGTTTTTGTACATCACGTAACACCGGTCTTTATGCTTATTCTTTAATTTCCTCTACAGATGTTTACTACCAAGCCACATAAGTTCTATCTTTAAGTCAGACCTGGCAAGCTATTGTTGAGCTCATGCTAGCTGAGGATAAATATCACCAAAATTATCATCCTACACTGGTTGACCTGCATTGGAGCCTTTATAGAAGAGGGGCCTATCTGCTACCATCAAAAATGTAAAGATACCAGTGCCCATGTTGTTGATACTGGTAATTATACGGACTAGTGTATGTTTCTGTCAGAGTTTGAAATCAATGGAGCATATGCTACTCTGAAAGCAGTAACATGCATATGTGCGTTTCTGAACAAATCTGTGCAAAGAATCTGCTCATTCGTCCTCCGTCGACGAGTCTTCCAATAAACAAGGTACTTTGTAAAAATAACTTCAATCAAATTGATTCATTTTTGTCTGTCTAAATTACTACCACCAATTTTTTTAAATCTCTTTAAAATATTTGAACGTAATGCAAATTGTTGCCACTGATCTTGTAAAAGTTACTTATTGCTGGGAAGGCGGCGTGTTATTTGAACGACTAGACATGACGTCAACGCGCGTAGTGACGTCAAACATGTAAGGTCAAAGAAAGCAAGGCGTCGAGGGTACCGGAGTCTTGCCTTTAGGCAATTTCCAAGCTGAGGGGCAAAGTGAAACTGGAGCTCGGGGGGTCAGAAGCGACCCCGACAGGGCGACAACAGCCTAGCGGGCCTAGCCTCAGGCCTCAGCAGAGGGCCAAAGGAAGGAGGTAGATTGTTCACTCGCGATGTGTTACTGTTGGCTGCATGATACTGTGATTTTAGTTTAACTGTCCTTGGGCTAAATAGTTTCCAATGCCCAACTAGTTTAGGAGTTGTCACCTTTTCTGCTCCTAGGGTGGGTTTCTGTTGCGAGATTCTTGAAGACGTGTCAACCTTGGCTCATAAATTGGCGGGCCCGAGTGATGGACAGGCAGGGCAGAGCCATGAGCGAGTCATGACACCACAGGTGAGAGGCAGTGATACAACAGCCCCTTTATGGCTCTACTCCGGCCCGGCATTGGGCGCGGACAACCAGAGTTTTGCGAGGGCAGTTAAGTGGGTTGAGCTCCCCCGTTATACGACCTACACTGTCGCCGAATGAGTGCAACCAGCGGGGGTGGTACTATTTGTCGAAAGGGTCAACTCATCAGATGTGTGTGTGAACACGTTTGTCGTGATACGCCAGTCTAGTCTCGTTGGAAAGGGTTCGGTGCAATTTTCTGTTGTGATCCAGACCATTTTTTTGTATTGTGCTCTGAATTCGATGAATTCCCACTAGAACCGAGTTAAATTAGTTTCATAAACATATAGCCACCGTCAAAAATGTCATTACACTTCCAATAAGTTTAGAAATAAACATCAACGTCTTCGTTGCCTCCTGTATTCACCAGCACTATATTTTTCCATGCCATTTATTCTTACGATTCATTACAATATCGTAAGCCCTGATCAATGAACAATATAATGTAAAGTCTTCAACGCATCTTTGACTAAAGGTATGTTTTAGTGAACCATGTTCTATACCAAATTGTCATCCGATGTCGGCGGCCCGGTTCACATAGCACAACCTCTAAAAGTAGTAGGAATAACGACGAAACGCAAATTTTTGGGGGAGCGGTAGAGGACCCCCCTCGGAAAAAGTTGGATGCGCTCCAGGATACAGGGCGCCTAAACGCAATTTGTTATTCGGATAAAGTAATGGATAGGAAGTATGTTATTTATTAGTGTAACCGACCTAGTCGCTGAATATCTCGGACATTGTGCTAGTAGGTCAAGACAATTGCTCGTGTGGTCAAGTTGATTACTGTAGGTACATAGAGAACACCCGCGAGGGGGGGGGGGCAGGATAGGAGAGGAGGAAAGGAGAGGGGATCAAGCGCATCGGGTCGACGAAAACGCAATATGATTCGGCCAATGTACTTGTTAGGAAGTATGTTATTTTCCTAATGTGACTGACTTAGTCGCTGTATATCTCTGACATTGTACTTTTAGGTTAAGGCAAATTACTCTTGGGGTCGAGTTAATTACTATAGGCACATAGAGACCAACCCGGGAGGAGAGTGGCCAAGACATGCCGCCATCTCTCAATGACAATTAGCGATCGTATCGCGAGAAGCGGTCTTTAGGAGTTTTTTTATAGATTGTTACTACGTATTGTAAAAGCAAAGTATATTTGTGTCGTGATTTTTTAAATGGCTTATTTGCAAGAAATTGCTGGTATATATTAGGACGGCTGTTAGTGTAGAAAACATTTTAATAGGTTACTTTCATATCGCATTGTATAGTTTCACAGGCCCTCCTGTTATTTCAATGGTTTTTATTCCTTGCACATTTTTGTTATATATGACTCATTTGAATAGAAACTTATACTGTTCAACCTGATTTATCAAAGGTTATTCGTAATCGATGTAGTTATGCAAGAAATGGTGGCCTAATTCATATAACCATGGTTTGTTAGTGTAGGATACATTTGATTAGAAACTTTTATAACGATTTTATTTAGTTTTCAATGGTTAGTGCCCATAAATTTTGTTATGTATTCGATGTTGTTACCGTAGGATACCGTTGCTCGACCGTAATAATACGTACGATCGATTTTGTTTGTTTAAATCCATTCCCTTTAAGCGTCTCCTGTAGTCCAAACGCAAGAGGCACTCGAGGACCTTTTTATCTATCAATGTCACATAAAGATCTCATCTCGCGCTTCTTGGGGCATGCAGTAGGGTATACCTTTAATCACTTTGCCGCGATCGGTAGAAATAGCGTCGATTCATTCAGTCATGAAGTATGGTGTACCTTTAATCACTTGCCGTGTTCAGTAGGAATAACATTAGTTTTATTCAGACATGCATTAGGGTGAACCTTTAATCACTTGTCTTATGGTGACTCATTCTGACGGACGGACGGACAGCTTTCGGATACACATTTTCAGTCAATGTTATGAACATTTTTCATTTTATTGTATTTTGATGTGTACTGCATTTATATATGTTTTGTTCTTCTTCAAATGGTTGTATTGAGGTACGCTTAGTCACTAACTCGTGCTCGTTATATATATTTATTCGATTCTGGTATGATTAGTGTTATAGCAAGTTTCTGAAGAGGTGGGTGTGTGTAGGGATCCCATAGCAAAATTTTGGATGCACTCCTGGAAAATTAGGTAAGTTTGCTCCTATCTGTTCTTTATCTTATTAGTAATTTCCGTGGCATGAACGCTATGAACATTTAAAGGTTGTAACATGTTCGTGTGGACGCACTTACGTCATTTACTCTACTATATATGCCAAAGACGGTCTCACGCCTCTAACAGTTAAATCATCGATATCTATCGTTTATCTTCAAATTTACTGAGGCAGCTTTTAATAGTGCGTTCAGTTTGAAGTAGGCATGCTTCTTCGGGAATGTTTCACAGGGTCTCAAATGGTGTGTAGGTCTTCTGGTTATGTATGTCTCTGTATTGTTCATGTTTGACTTGTCTCGTAATTGACACCCTCATTGACACCTTTATGCCCTCGGACTCAAGTAACATACTGTAACACGTTGGTCGCAAGCAAATGAGCGCACTCGGGTAGTCATCAGCTGTTTCACTTTTCAGTAGTCCCAGCTGTCATTTATTTAATTCATCGAACAAGGGATGATTTTTAAGATAGTTGGAGAAGTCCATGTATTCAGCCAGAAGAGCTTGTCGCATCTTCGCCTCAATGTCCATGCGCGCACGCGTGCGTTGTCACCGTAGCGCGGTTTTAGTGTGTCATAAAAGAAGCTGTTGACTTGTGCTGTAGCTTCTTTTTGGAGTTGACGAGATATATATCTACGATAGCGTAGGTAATAGAATTCTTATCACATTATCAATGCAAGGCAAGAGGCGTTGTCGTGTATTTCGATGCAAGTCATGTTGCATATCTGCAATTTCTTCATCGAACAAGGGACGATTTTGGAGTAGTTGGAGAAGATCACATATTCAGCCAGAGCAGATTGCAGCATTTACCGCTCCCATAACGGCCATACCTTTGAACTGGAATAATTTCTATCACATTTTCAATGCAAGGCAAGAGGCGTTGTATTGCAATTCATCGCAAGTCAAGTTGCATATATGCATTTCATTGCTAATCATTCGAGTTTAATCTAGGATACTGCAAACAAACGTTTATAAGCTAATTTTTTTTATAATATATTTTGACACATCTATATTTATATATTAAGGGATTACATGGGCTTATCATTTATACGAAAACATTACTATTCATTCAGAATACTCGACGTGAGCAACTTGGTGAAAAACATAAATAAGGACTTCGACCTCCCTCTCTTGTGTTATCTTGATTCTTGGTATTAGTGCCACTCTGTGGGGTTCTTCATCAATGATGTGCATTTACTTCTCACCTGAAGCTGTCGATTCGTCATATCGGTATAGGATATATCATCCGGATGTTTTTTTTTCATCTATTGGGGTTCTAGACCAACGCACTTAGGACACATTTTAGATAAACGATGACCTTCTGGAGAACTGTTTGCATCACTTGCAATCCTATCCTTGTAACCAAAACGTTGTTTATAGTCTTCAGTGAGCTTTTTCTCGACGCTAGTTTTTTAATTACTGTTACATGTTTATGACATCGAATCGCTTCAGGTCTTCAGTCAGCAAAACATAGTCTGTGCCTCGTCTCAGTTAGTCTCCAATTGTTGTTAAAGATACAAATAGGTCAATGATTTCTCTATTTTTTCAAATATAACCAAAATAATTACAAAATCATCATCAAGTTCTCCTAAATGGGTTTCAATTGTCTCTGAAGATATCCCTCCTGATTCTCATATTCTCTAACTGGTAATTGAAACAAATATTCACTTAAGAAACGACCGAATTTGTTGATTAAGATAATGCTCGACAAGGCGACATTAGCTGAGTAGTCAACAATTTTTTCAAATGGTAATAATCCAGTTTATGGAAGGTACAAGATGAGTCCTCAATTTTCTTCAAATAGTGTAAGTTTTCTTCAGCTGATGCTAAATCCATTTAGTTTGGCAGTTGATCTGCTGATCGGCTTGGTTAGTACCGAGACATCTCAAATTATTCAATGAATTTTAGACTAGTATTTGGTCCGAATGTGGGTTTGGTGTAGCTAATGTTTGAGTGAGTCCAATGTTAGAATGAATATAGCGTTTCCAAAAAGTCATCCTACCCAGGAAGTTTTCGGATTATAGTCTGAATTTTATGAGATGGGTGTGTGAGAACTTCAAAATATTTGTTTACTGTTTTGGAGACTCAGAATTACAATGGAGAGCAATCCTGATGTGTACCAAGTTCTCGGAAACTCCCGATAGACATGATCTAGACATAATTTAATTCATGTAAAATGCCACCCTGTATTGTCCTTGTCAAGTTAGCCTTGTGATGCGGTCAGAAATCGTTGATACAGATAGGGAATATAGTTTAGGTGCTACGGGGTTTGTTTAGGCACAAATAACTGCTTTGCTGCCTGAGATGTTTGTCATTTTCTGTTATACATCATTTGGAAGAGTTTCCAGTTGAGTTACCGAAGTATTTAAAATGGTACTAAAGTGTCCACTGCCTCTATTAAAGATGTCTGTAGTAATTGCTCACAAGTCTGAATAATTATATATTTGATGATTGAATTTGTTAATAATGATTACAACAACTTCGAATTAGTGCTAAGATCTCGTGAACCTATTCCGCTGGAAATGGGAATTTGGAGTCATTTCTCAGTAGAATATTCTGTAGATTATTTAGTTATCATGAAGATCTGGCAACCCCTGTTTAATTATCCCTGTCAATGTGAATTAAATCTTGAAACATTTTGAATTATAAATAACTTTGTTTACAAATGCTGGAGAAAAATTTGTCTGACGCCAGTATATTGTTCACCATAAAAAGAAACTTGGTGACAACAGATGGGATTTCGTAAGAAGATTTCGGGAGGTCTACAAGTCTGCGATATCTGGTGCACAATATTTGAAATAGGTCACTTATCTCGCGCTTACTGCCAACTAGCCTGAAGATCCTAAAATAACGTCACAACATTGTCTCCGGGGCCTTCTAATTCTCAGCCACCAAGATTTTTATAATAATGAAACATAGTCTGTGCCTTGTCCCCAATCAGTCTTAGGCTTAAAGATGTGAATAATTCCAGAAATCCAATTTTTTTAATTATGCTAAAAACTACTACAAAATCCTCACCAAGTTCTCCTAAATGGGTCTCAATTGACTGAAGACCAGATTGCAGAATTGGGCTTGAGGTTGAGAATATCATTTGCGTTTCATCACCGAATAATAGAAATCAAACCAGCCGTGGGCCTCAGAGGCCGAGATCTGCATATCTACCTTAGAATGAGCTCTCACAATATGGGAGAGAGGCATTTTCTGACCCACTTTCTGTGTTGATATGGGAGTAGGTAGATTTATTTTTGGGATTAAGAAGCAGTTAGTTTACGTCCAGGATTGTTGACACGATATTTGTGGTTATCTCCAATTTTTGATCATTTGTTGCTCTTCGTTTCTTTTAATTTATGTTGCTGGCCAACTAGTTGAGCCGGAGAAAGTCATGAAGTAGTCGAAAGATTGCCTCGGTGAGTCACCGGTCAGTCCTACAATTATTTTGATTTCTCCTATTCCATTTATTATCGGTCGTTTGTTAGCGTTTTCATTACTTTCCTATAGAATCAAATTACCTCAACTCATCATTTTTTTACCTTGATTTAAATTATTTCAACAAAATTGGGGCAAAGATATTCTCGAAATGAAGTGGCTGAACACAACACAGAAAAGTCGTGCTGGTTCATTATACATGATAAAGTCTTTGATGTCACCAATTTCTTGAGCAAGGAAAGTTGATATTTTTTTAAATATTACTAATAGATAGTTATACTTATTGCCTCCTTTGCATCTGAGTGGGTTCTAATAGAATGTAACATTTCTATTTAGTGTCATGTCATTGCTGTAATTTATATTTTATTTATTTATTATTTGCTTCCTTGTTCCACCGGAGTCCCAACGCGAAGTTAATGCAGACTCCCCCGTAGGGCGGTGTGTAATTTATAGCCATGTTGATCAATTCATGAATAGCATCACATAGTGACATATACTGCCACTGACTGCCATATCTCACGAACCCATGATAGCATTTGTCTGCCTATTATTCTATCACGTTCATTTCTTTGCCTGCTGAGCAGGTGTTATCCTGTTCTCTGTTTTAAAGGGCTTCATTTTGCAGATTGGATATAAAAGAAAATTGATAGCAGCTTACATGATAAATATTCAGATTTTTTTATGTGAGAAATGTTTCTTAATGCTATATTATGTTCTATTTCTTTGTAGTTTTATAAACAAAACAATCTGAAAATTGCAATATCACAAACTGCATGGCTTTGATCGTTAGCTATCTTGTGAGGACAATTATTATATTTGTATATAATATTTTCTACGTACAATGTATGTCAAATACGACTCGGCTTCTGATTTATTCAGATGATATGCCAAGAGACATAATTGGGTAAAAAAAGATGTCTAATCATTACTGACAACATTCTTTATATAATACAAAATCCACAAATGCAAAGCAAGTAAATGACAATGAAAATCAGAATCAGATAAATGAATCTTTTCATGACATTTAGGGTAGCCTTCTGTCTTTTCATTTTAACATTATGAAAAATGATTGTTATCGCATTGATAAGATGCTTCAGATGTCTGTTAACTCAAGTCCAATGATAATTGGACTTGGTTTTCCGAGAGCTGTACAATGTATTAGTCGATACGTAGAACATTTTAGGGTTTGTTTGGGGCTAAAGTTGGGAACAATCCTATTGGGAGCTTATAACAATATGAAACCTTTTATATGATCGTCATTTCCCTATCGACGAATATATTTTGCCTCGGAAACTATTTTATTTTTACTATGGTTCAGATTCTTTTTGGTGTAAATAGCTTCAGGTATCAGACACGCTCGTTTAAATTTGTTAATTTTCATTTGTTAAATGATAGAATATGAACACACACGCAACAAATTGTGCTACATTGTGTCTGGTGTCAATAACCTAACTTTATTTAAATTCATGAAATATGCTGACAGTGGAAAAATTGTGACGCACGTGAGGTAGATGAAATGTATATTCTCTCTCTCTATATATATATATATATGTTTTTTCAGCATTTATGCGAGTCGAGAATCAGCCATACGGTTATTTTATAAGTTTTCATACTTGATAGAAGTACAGTTTTAATCGCTTCTTTGTTATGAAATGAATCAAGAAATTGTTTAGATTATCATTCTCAATAGTGGTCTTCCACAAGTATTGTGTAAGACCCGAGTGTACATCTTGGGACCTCTCGGTATTTGACAGAAATCATTTGTATTTTCCACAATGCTGGATGACTAGATTGTTGCACTGGGGTGGGGAATGTCGATTTTTTTATCACATCTTCGCTTGCGTGGTTAGGGGTAAGCCAATGCATGGTGCTTCTTGCCTGTCTCCACCCAATGTTATCCATTCTATCGTCACCCTTGCGACTTGTTGTCTTTTAGCTAGTTCTATCTGACCATGCCATTGACAAATCTCAAACACTTATCATCCTGGTAGCAAGGAGGTTCTGTTGGAGGCGGCCGGTCAGGATGCTACCGAAGAGTTTGATGGTTTAGGACACACTACAGATGCCCGGGAACTGATGAAACAGTACTGCATTTGGGAGCTTCTAGAGGTCAGTGCTGGTGATTCTTTAGTATTGCTTTGATGAGGGTGGGCATTTTGTATTTTTATTCAAAAAAGGTAAAGTGTGTGGACTGTACGATGTCGAAAATGGTAAAGCAAAGAACTATCTGCTTCAAACAGAATTTTATGAACTGCATGAGCGAAAACTATCTACAATGAATGGGCTAAATATTGCTGAGCAGTTGTTATGCTATGATTTTCTCTTTGAAGTTAGTTGCATCAATAATTATTCCATTGATCTTTTCTATAGTGTGATGTTGAGATGTTAAATCGAATAAATCTTATAAACTGTTCATAAATGCTCTAAAAAGGACTATTTGTCTATCAAGGTGGTTGCTCTATCATTAAAGGAAGTCAAGGCTGCCTTTTTAATGAGATGGGAGTCAAGGCCATCCCTCTGAAAGAGAAGAAGTTGAGGCTGTATTAACATAGGCAGGAGTTATAGCTGTTCTTTCGATTGAAACGACAGTTTAGATAGCCCTTTTGATGTAGGCAGAAATCATGACTTTCCTTCTGAAGAAATCAGGAGTGGAGGCTTTCAATTTGAAATATAGATGTGTTGAGATGTTTTTTTGCCACAGACAGTGTTTTGGCTTTCTTTTTGACATAGACAGTTATATTTTTAGGCTTCAACATTAGTTGAGGCTGGAGTTGGCTGTATTTTTGATGTATACATGAGTCTGGGCTGTCTTTTGGACAAGGCAGGAGTTTGGGGCTGTAGCTTTGATGAAGACTAGGCATAAGTGCAATTTGAGGCAACCTTTTCGACCTAAACGGAAGTTCTGCTGTCTTTTCGATGTATATGGGAGTCGGGCTGCCTATTTTACGTAGATGAGACGGGCTGGTTTTTTTTTACGAAGGTTAAAGTCGGGCCGTCTATTTGACGTCTTTGGGAATCGGGCTATCTTTTTGACGTAGATTGGAGTTCGGCTGTCCTTGTGATGTAAATAGTGTTGGGCTGCCTTTTTGAGTTAGAAAGTCTGGCTGTTTTTCGGATTTAAATTGGAGAGTCACGCGGTTCATCGTAGATGAGGTTTGGACTGTCTTTTTGAGTAGGTTTGAAGTTGGGTCTTTCTCGTCATCGAACGGAGTTGGGGCATACTTGTTGTCACAGACAGGAGTTGGGGCTTTCCTGTTGTCGCCGACAGCAGTTGGGGTTTTCATGTTGTCACAGACAGCAGTTGGGTTTTTCATGTAGTCACAGACAGTAGTTGGGGTTTTCATGTGGTCACAGACAGCAGTTAAGCTTTCTTGCTGTCGCGCAGGAGTCGTGGTTCCTGTCGCAGACAGGAGGCGGGGCATTCATTTTAGGCATAGGCTGGAGTCCATGAGCTGCAATCGCTTTTACCACAGACTGGTTTTGGGCCGTCTCGGCATTCCAAGATTTTAAAGTTGAATGATACGTTGAAATACCTCTGTAGCTAAAAACTACTCCTGCTTCTAAAAATGAAATTGCATGCAGTTTCTTCATGTGTAAACCTTTATGGTATTGTTTAAGTGTGTATCATGTTTCTTTATGTGTGCCGATTGTCAAAGTATGCGCTCATTCCCTTTTCCTCAGAATATTTTCCCATTGTGATATCATTGAAACTTATCAATTAATGACATAATGCAGTCCATTGCACAAGCATTTTACCCTGCTTGTTTGCCCCACAGGAAGGCAAGAAGATCACCCAAGACTGGGTCAAAGGCGAGGGAACTTGGCAAAGATGCTGAGATGGACAAGTTAGTAGCGATGGGGGTTGGGGAATGTCAATGCTGCTAAGGGTTGGACTATCAGACAATGGGGTAGACTTTGTGTATGAGGTGCCTCAATTTCACATCAATTGAACTCTAATTTGATGTAAAACAGTTCAAAATCAGTTTGAAATATCCAAATACTTATCGAGAGCAGTTCAATTCATGTTCAAAACAATCCACCTTTCGTGTCAAACAATTCACCATGTAATATATATATATATATATATATACATGACAAGAGGCATACTAGTGCTATTATATGTGTATATGTTGGATATTATTTAAATCATTTCGAAGCAATATTGACGGGGATTGACATAACTGAAGCTGTCCCTAACATGTAGAATCGTAGTCTTTCAGTCAACATGCCCTCTGTCAAGTAAAATAATTGTTTAGAGTTTAAGCTTTGTAAACCAAGCCGCCGGCATCGGATGTCAATTTGGTATAATACCTGGTTTAATAAAAATACATTTAGTTATAGATGTGTTGAAGACTTGACATAACATATAATGTTAGTTGATCAGGGCTTATGGTAATTGTTATGAAGCATTTAAATAAATGGCAGGGAATATTACAGTGATGGTGAATAGGGGAGACAAGAAAGACAGGTTTATTTCCAAATATATTGCATACGTGCGACATTCCTGACTGTGGCTATGATATGTTTATGAAACTAATTAAACGGTCCTAGTGGGAATTCGGAGCATCAGACAAAAATTGGCCTGAATCCCAACAGGAAATTGCACCTAACCCTTTTCAACGCGACTAGATTGGAATATCACGACAAACGTTTTCACACACACATCTGATGAGTACCACACCCGCTGGTTGCATTCAAGTTCGGCGAGTGTACAGTTTCGCAAAAAAATCCAATCATCATACTCAAATCTATATTTCCAGCACTTTTCAGAAAACTGTTAAATTGTTCCAGAAGAGATAAAGAATTCGGGTAAGTTTTGTTGCCTTTTGAAGGGTGCATAATCAATGGCTCGCTATGCCGCCAGTATGGTTCTAGCAGAGGTTGAATGAGGGTGTGAGTCAAGTTTCGTCATAATTGGGTTCGTTATAAGCCTGCTCATTTGTACTATGAGTGCTACATCTTTCAGAAATAGTACAGTGGTAGCGAAAATGTAGCACTTATAGTACAAATGAACAAACTTTTGAACGTACACAATTCTGTCAAAACGTGACGCACATCCTCATCCAACCCCTGCTAGAACCATGCTCGCGGTGTAGTGAACCTTGAACTGTACACCATAAAGAAGGCAACAAAACTTACCCGACGTTTTATCTCTTCTGGAAAAAAATTGGGAGCTTTCTGAAAAGCGCTGGAAGTACAGATTTAGGGTATGATGATCAGATTTTTTTAGCGGGTACTGTAGGTCGTTCAACGGGTGTGACTCGACCCACTGAACCGCCCCCGCAACCGTTCGTTATCCGAGCCCAATGCCGGGCCGGAGTAGAGCCATGACGTGGTTGTTGTATCACCTCCTCTGCCCTGTGGTGTCATGACTCGCTCGTGGCCCTGCCTTGCCTGTCCATCAATAGGGACCGTCCATTTATGAGTCTAGGTTGTCTTCACGAATCTCGCAACAGCAACCCACCCTAGGAGCAGAACAGATGACACCTAAATTAATTGGGCACAGACAAATAGTTGTCCTAAGGACACACTAACAAATATCACAGTATCATACGTCGAAAAGTAACCCATAGCGAGTGGACAACCTACCTCCTCTCTTTGGCCCTCAGCTGATGCCTTAGGCTTGCTCAGCTCATCTGTTGTCGCCTTGTCTGGGTGGCTTATGACCCCCCCGAGCTCCAGTTTCATTTTGCTCCTCAGCTTGGAAATTGCCTAAAGGCAAGACTTTGTTACCCTCGACGCCTTGCTTTCACTGGCCTTGCATGTTTGACGTCAATACCCGCGTTGCCATCCTTGTCTAGTCGTTCAAATAACACGCCGCCTTCCCAGCAATAAGTAACATCTACAAGAACAGTGGCAACAATTAGCATTACGTTTAACTATTTCATGGAGACTTAAAAAGATTGGTGGCAGTAATTTAGCGACAAGAAGAAATCAATTGGCTTGAAATTATTTATACAAAGTACCTTGTATATTGGAAGACTCGTCGACGGAGGACGCAGATTAGAAAAAGATTTGTTCAGGAACGCACATATGTACTTGCCTGCTCACAGAGTAGCATATGCTCCATTGATATGAAGCTCAGACAGCAACATTCATGAAGTCCATATAATTACCAGTATCCAAAACATGGGCACTGGTATCTTCACATATTTGATGGTAACAGATAGGCCCCTCTTCTGTAGGAGCTCCAATGCAGGTCAATCAGCGAAGAATGCTAATCTTTGAGATATTTATCCCCAGCTAGCAAGAGCTTAACAATAGCGTGCCAGGTCTGACTTAAAGATAGAACTTATGTGGCTTGGTAGTAAGCAACTGTAAAAGAAATAAAAGCATAAGCTAAATAACTTGTGTGATGTGATGTTCAACAAAGGAACTGCTGCGTCTCTGGTTCAACTACTATATTATTATTGCCATGCATGCTTGTGGTCTTTTAAGATGTTTCTTGTGCATGATACACTGGTTAGGTACTTCATTTAATGGTTTCTCATTGACTACTGGTAGCATTATGTTCCTGGTCTTTTTAAGCACATACTTGTGTCTGTGCATCATGTGGTCTATGTTCTGGCCACAGTCCTTGCTTGGAGCTACCACCAGTACGGCCTTTACCTTCTTCAAGAAGTGAACCACAAAAGATGAGAAGATTCTGTCGAATACTGTACCTCTTCGACTTTTTCACAATGCACTCGCCTCTCATACTCCAACACCCCCAACTATCCCAAGCCTTCTCCACTCATTTATGTGGCCATCGACACCTTGGCCTGCTTAGTTAGGTGTCTTAGCTCAATTGCATGTTCTGTCTATATGTCATCTCTACTGTTCAGATCTATATGCTTTATAAATCGTCAAACCATGTCATTCTGTCTTTTCTCCGCTGAAAAATTTGACAACCAGGTGCTTGACCACTGGTCATATTAGATTAGAACAAGAAGGCTTTCAAGTGCACAGGATTGAATCTGATACCACCAGTCAATCGAGACTTCCAGGCTCAAAACCTGCTGTTTTTGTTTCATGTATTCATTATCCCTCATATTGGAATTGAGCAAAAATGTTACATATACTAGGGAGAATCTTATGAGCTATCTGTTTGTGTCAGTTATGATAGTTTAGTCTCCTTGTCCGGGCTTATTTTCATACTTTTTGTATGAGACGATCATCTGGCAATGGTCAGCAGCATGGAACAATGGTCACAACTAGGATATGAATTCTGTTTTGGGTGCTGGATGTTTACTTTCGTCCGGGCACATTTCGACTTTCTGCTATTTTATACCTATTCATATGCCTGTATGCATTGGGATCTTATCAAGTAAATCCAAAACTTCTGAGTTGAATAACCTTGCTAGAGAGGGTTTAACTTTACTGTGGTGTTCTGTGTATGGAACGTGGTAGCTGGTAGGGTTAAGTTTAAAACATCTTCGGTCAATTGTAATTTTGGTAGCTATCACCAAGCCTCATAATATACATCATTTCATTCAGCGATCTGAACCCAACGATCCTCTATCGTCTTTGTTCTAACTCTGCGCGAGTGAAGTTCTCGCCATGACCATGTAACGTTTCAACTCCAATGATTAGCAACACAAATATACTCATACGAAATAGTTTTGCATAGTCTGACACAACCAGTGGCACACCTTGAGTGGCAATGTCTCTTGGATATTCCCCAACTTATAATACATCATCCAAGTCAATTTGTGACCGGTTAGACCTATTTGTGCTCACCGTTGAACTATTTTTCAATGTTGTTGTTGATTACATTGTTGTGCGAATTTCATCCGATTCAGGGGATGGATCAATAAAAGGCCAGGTTTATCGTCTGTTTGATTTAATGTTGGTACATATTTTATTGACTGACATTTCCAATGGGTTGTGCTGGAATGTGATCAGCTATGTTTATATAAACAATAGTGATGCTGTAGATAGTGTTGAAAAATGGAACAACCCATTCCCAAGATGTAACCCATTGAAGTTGTATATTAATGATGTCTTAAAGTTGTTGTTCTTCTTTGCGATAACATAAGCCCAACTAACTGAGGAACAACTATTTCACGGCACAGACTCAACTTCTAAATGTGATATCCGGAAAACCGTCTGCCCATGTGACTCATTTTTACAATGTATCACATGTTGTATGAATAATTCTGGGAAAAGGAAATGCAGGACACTGGGGCTTTATAATAACTACTGTATCAATGCTACCTGCTGTAGAACTGTGTATAAAGTTTAGTTTTACGATTACTGTATGTAGGAATAACAACCACATTAGGTAATCATTTAGGTGCTTCCCTCAGCAATTGCACATTTCATTTCTTTAGTACAATTTTGCCTTTACTCAATTTTACTTTTTAACCTTGTGGGTTGAACTGGGGTGACATCCCACAATTTTCCACATACTTTGAAATAACTCAAGTGCGCTACCAAGAAACTTTGAATTGACGATGTGTGTTATTGTTGCTACAGTTAGGATTATTATACAATATCAGTTTCAACATTATAACATAGATCCATTAAAAGTGGGGTCATACATCGACAACGGCGGTGCTTCCTCACAAACGAGGAGTTACTCTGCACGCCTACATCATTTACAATATTGATATGGATATAAGTTCTAAGTACCCTAGGAAGGGCTTGCTTACAGTATTATACCTCTATTCAACTTGAAGAAATGTCCGGATTCTTCTCGTGTCTGACGAGTTATTTCCTGTGCTTTTTTGTTTCTTAGGTCTTCGTTGACAGTTGTGAGGGCTGTCTCAAAATTTGCATCACAAATATTGAGCCCTGTATCTTTATTGATTGCAATCTACCTATACCAGGACGCATTTTTCTAGTCTCTGAAATATGTTTAGACGTAAAAACCAATGGTAAACTATCTTCTTGAAAATCTTGCGAGACTCCTAAACCCTGCTTGTTTTCAATTTCTACCGAGACCTAACTGGGATAACATGAATACCAAGGCATGATTAGGAGCTATAAAAGACTAAGTTTCTAGCTAGCTATAGCATTGATGTTTTCTCATGAAAATACTGCTTAACAAAGTTCACACATAGTTTTCACAGAAAGTTCACACTTGAGCCTTGACATTTCGCTCTGTTGTATTATCTATCATACGTTATTATAAAATCATTTACAAAATTTTTGAAATTAGCAAGGATATTATTTCAGGTCTTATATTATCAAATAGCAGAGTATGTCTGAAGAATAATTTTGAAGTACTTTTCAATGAAGGAAAACGCTAATGTCAAACAAAGTTTAAGCAGAGTCAGCTCAACTTCATTAACCTCTCTACAGTTACAACTGTATGTACGAGACCCAATTTTTGTTTAGCTTAAAGACAATAATTAGCTGTCCCCTCACACACAGATATGCAAATTTATTTCATACCTTATGCTACAATCAATAACCTTTATTCGGTGTATCGTGACCAAAACTTGGCAACATACCGGTTTAAAACTTAGACAGCATCAAGTTTGTGGCACTTAGAATCTTCCACTCAAATTCTTCAGCTATCTGACAACCCTTTTTTCGCTCCTGCAATTTTTTTTAAATTCTGTACGTATTGAAGATTTATATGTTGTTAACAGATCGCCTATTTATTTAATGAATCTATATCCAACAAACCACAACATATTTCGTGTATCACCAACAAATTAAGCAACAGCCCAGTTGGAAACTAATCACAGCATCGAAAGATTGGGTATCTCAGAATTTCCCCAAAAAATATTTTCAGCCATCGAAAATCACGATTACCCTCAATCTACTTTGTCAGAAACTAAGCGCGCATTGCAAATTTGTGTTAGTAGCTGATTTATACTATCACCAGCAACTTCCTCTCCCAAGTGTCATAGAGAGAATTTGAGCGTAGGGCTGGTGTTTTGGTGCCTAATAGAAAGGTGCGGGAGTCATCCCAGTTTGTAAACCGATAGAAGTCATCCCTGTTCATGCATCTGGCGTTCGGATAACCCATCTGGTAAAATAAGTTTCTTTGCTCAATCTTGGTCGTTCTCACTGTAGGAGACGCCTTATTACTTTGATTATCACTTATGACATGTTTTAACATATGAAATTGTTTCTGACAGTAGAAACCCCATACGAATGATGAGTATTACGGGAATAGGCTCACCTTATTAAAAATGGAATATTACACATTTCACAGGCGGAACCAAGTGCAGTGTTTCTTCGTTTGAATTGATGTGGATGAAGGATCGGGCTGCTTTATATTGAGGTGAAAGTAGGTCAACAGCGAGTGTTGATTCGTTAAACCTAAATTTTGGATGGTGTTGGCAGAGTAGCTGCATAAGCAACCGCCGTACCACGTCATCAGACAGCGCCAACGTGATTGGTCAGCATGAAAGTTCAGTCTTGAAGCCTAATTGGTAAGTTCGCTTGGGGGATGGTGGGAACATTGAAGAGAGGAGTGACCGTCTGCTGTAGGTTTAAGGAGGGTTTGAGGTAATGGATGTGGAGCGATTCAAAGATGAGTATATTTTGGTTGGCATTTGTTTGGTTAATGATTTTAAAGTTATTTTTGTGGAATGGAGTGTAGGACTGTAGAGAGCCTATCCGTTCTACTAGATACTGCCAAATGTTGGTCGATTCTCTCTTTGTACCTTCTCCGAGTGCTTCCGACATAGGGCGCATTTCAGTTGTCGCAAGTAAATTGATAGATGATGTCGCAACGCAACTCGGGTGGCACAAGGTCCTTGAAACGGAGGAGAGAACCGACAGAGAAAATGTTCTTCAGGGAGAGGATAAAACGGATCTGAGGGCAGTATCCGGAAAGTGTCGTAGTAGGGTTGTGAAATGTACATTTTCTTACGTTCTGCTGCGAGGACCTGAGTAGGGTTTACATAAAGGTTGTTCAATAATTTCCTGCATTGTGTTTCAAAAGTATTAGATGGGTAGCCGTTATTAGAAACGAAGTTGCGTAGAAAATCTATTTCAATATTGAATGAGAAGTAGGAGGAGGAAAGATGAAAGGCTATGTGGAGCAGGGTACGGGTATTGTTGATTTTGAATTTATAGGGGGTGTGAATTGAAAAGTAACTCATACCTAGGCCCGAAAAAGCATTCTTCCTGAAAATGCTCGTATTGATTTTGCTGTTGTGATCACGGGTTACTAGGAGGTCTAAGAAGGGAGGGAGCAGTTTTTTCCATTTCCATGCTGAATTTTTTGTTGTCATGCTGGGCATTTGAATAATTAAGGAAGGCAGGGGCGTGGGATTGATTTTGCTGTTATGATCACGGGTTACTTGGAGGTCTAAGAAGGGAGGGAGCAGTTTTTTCCATTTCCATGCTGAATTTTTTGTTGTCATGCTGGGCATTTAAATAATTAAGGAAGGCAGGGGCGTGGGATTGATCTCTAAAAATAATAAAGGTGTCGTCAACTTATCCTTTGTAGTATATTGGTTTGAATTCAGGTGGGCAGTTGTTTAACCCGACTGTTCCGAAGTGGCATAATAAAGCATTTGCTAGAGTGGGGTCTAGAGGGGACCCCATTTGCACTCAGTCACATTGTTGGTAGGCTGGATTATTGAACAGAAAAAATGATTTTTCGTAACCTACAGTCAGGAGATTTTTGAATTCCTTACGGGTGGAGCCGTGATGAAGATTAGCAGTATGAAAAATTTGGGAGCAGATTATGCCAATAGCTTGGTCAACTGGGATATAAGTAAATAATGAGTTGATGTCGAAACTAGACAGACCGAAAGGGAGGGTTGGTCCTCTCTTCACTGTTCCCACCATTCCCCAAGTGAACATACCAATTAGGCCCCAAGACTTTACTTTCATGCTGTCCAATCACGTTGACGCTGTCTGATGACGTGGTACGGCCGTTGGTGACCGCCCTACGGGGGAGTCTGCATAAACTTCGCGTTGGGACTCCGGTGGAACATGGAAGCGAATAATAAATGAATAATACGGCCGTTGGTTATGCAGCCACTCTGCAAACCCCATCCGAAATTCAGTTCTAACCATTCAACACTCACTGTTGACCTACTTTCACCTCCATATATAGCAACCCGTTCTTTCATTCAAGTGAAGAAACACTACACTTCGTTCCTCTAACTAATGATGGGAAACGTTCCTGAAACGTCTAACCGTATTTTATTTGGTACTAATTAAAGCCCCCTTTTCCGAAACATCTA
>SDVV010004859.1:0-19769 GCA_016164225.1 Gammarus roeselii
CCGTCCAAATTTGAGCGAGCACGATAGAAAATATGAAGAAGTGGCCCATTTGTGACGGAGATATCATGGGAAGAAGGATCGATCCCCATTAGTGAACTATTGCGTTAACGGAGGACATATAACTAGGTCGGATTTGATTTGATTTGAGCCTCATTTCCACCGGAGCCTCAACACGCGTCATGATAGGCTCCCCGGAGGGCGCGACCGTCATTGATTTAGGTAAGTTCGCACGGCCTCACGTGCGAAAATATTAGTCTTGTCCAGATGAAACCAAGTGACGTATTTCCATTGTGGCACATTCGCGTACTAGCGCAGACAAGAGAGTGAGGAGATAACGCGTATCTTCGTAAATGTATTGTTATCTCTGTGCGAAATAGGGTGGAGATACCTCCCACTTGCACAGTTGTTTGAGGTTTAGACAGCTTCGTATAGTCCGGTGTGTTTTCCGAAAGCAATTAGCTTTTACAGGAGGTTGGGTCGGTGAGTAGGCTTTGTAGATAGCACGGAGATTTATGAACGGTCGTCGGGCTGCAACGAGTGCGTTGCAGTTCATCAGTAAGTGTTTCAAGCTAATAGCCAATTGGTGGTAACAAGGGCAAGGTGGCGGGTTTGGTCTTGTGTCGACATCCATCAGGTGGTTGTGAGTTATCCGCGTGTGTCCCGTGCACAAGCGGTTGATGAACACTTGGTCTTTTTTGTTGGTGAACTTTGTTTCCCATTCTCCGACTGAGGGTTTGACAGAAAACTTTTTTTGTCCACTCTAATACCACATTTCATCAAATCGAGATGTTAGATGAGAGTTGATGATAGGGAACCAGTAACCGTAATGTACTCCAAAAAATTCTTCATGGTGAGTAGATGCCAGTTTAGCAAGCGAGTCCGGAAGTTCGTTTCCTCTTATTCCCGTGTGTCCGGGGATAAAGCAGAATTCAACTGCCTGACCCGTCTTGGACATCACAAAGAGATCGTGCTGCATTTTACGTATAACGGGATGTTCGTAGAGCAGTGTTGTAAGCTGGGTAAAGACAGTCAGACTGTCTGAGAATACGACGTGTTTTGGGAAGAAATCGTTTTGGCAATAGAAATGGCTGGTTCGAGTGCGTGGAGCTCCGCAGAGAACACGGATGCCTCTTGTGGGAGAATGGCTGGGAGTGGGATGTTTGCGCACACAGCGGCGGCTCCCACTCCGTCCGAGGTTTTGAAGCCGTCAGTATATATATAGCGGTGCACTAAATATTCTTCCTCAAGTAGTCTTAGGAATTCCTGCCGGTACTCGTTGGTTGGAGTAGTTGCTTTAGGGTACACTTGCAGCTCTAGGTTGACCGGTGGTGGGTCGATCATCCACGTTGGTGGGTTAATTTGAAGAATTCGGTAGGAAAATGAAGGCTTAATAATACCTTTACGATTGATGTTCAGCGAGGTCAGCTGGTTGTCAACATGTAGGGGAAACAGTGGTCACAAAGACGCTTATCGGATATGTTGGTGATTTGGCTGATTGTCGGGTTGTGGGTTAGATTTCTAGTCTTAATACAGTATTGTAGCAAAAGTTTGTCTAGCCGGAGCGAAAGTGGAAATTCGTAAGCGAGCACGCTAATGGATTCGATTGGAGTGGAACGGAACGCGTTGGTTGTGATACGCAAACCATTGTTTGCGATGGTCGAGAGAGGGTCGAGAGTAGTTTTGGCTGCTGAACCGTAGATAACAGCTCCGTAGTCCATGCGCGATCGTATTATTGCTCTGAACAACGTCATTCCGGTGTCCACGTCGGCACCGAACTTCGGGGATGCACCTGTTCAATAAGTCCCGTCGACCTTTTGCATCGAGTCGCCAGGGCTGCAATGTGGGGTCGCCACGTAAGTTTAGGTTCCCACACATGGCCCAGGAATTTTATCGTTTCTTCGTTTACTAGAGGGGGGTGTTGTGAAGCGTTGGGGCTGGTTTCAGGAGTAAACTGGGCACAAGGGTAAAGTGCATGCTTCTAGTTTTAGAGGGCGAGAATCGGAATACATTTAGGGAAGCCCAGTTCCCGACTAGGTTTAGGCACTTCTGGAGTTCATGTTGAATTGCTATGAGGCTGGGTTGTCTGTAGCGTATTTGTAGGTCGTCCACGTATAGTGATGAGAGCAGACTTCCGTCTCGGGGAAAAATGTCGGCTAACTGATCGATTTTGGGGATCAAAAGAGTGACACTGAGGACAATTCCCTAGGGGACGCCCATTTCTTGCGTTTATGACGGATACTGAGGGTTGCCAACCTCAACCCTGAAGGTGCGGTTTTGTAGAAATTGGTGGATGAAGCGTGGTAGGTGACCTCTCAAACCTTTACAGTAGAGAACCTTCATGATCCCATATTTCCACGTAGTGTATGTTTTTTCAACGTCGAAAAATATGGAAACCACACGTTCTCTTCGGACGAAGGCCGTCTAATGTCTGGTTCTAGTCGTACGAGGTGGTCCGTTGTGGAGTGGCTCTTACGGCCACCGCACTATAAGTTGTTAAGATCACCATGCATTTCAAGGTAGTCGACTGAACGTGAGTTGATGATTCTTTTCATAGTCTTACATAGGACGCTAGTTAGGGCAATGGGACGATAGTTATGCGGGTCGCTGTGACATTTTCTGGGTTTGGGTATCGGGATAATCACGGATTCCCACTTTTGATTGGGAAAGAATGAATTTGAATACAACGTTTTGAACACATTTAGTAGGTTCTGGAGAGCGTTGTCAGGAAAGTGTTTGATCATATTGATGTGCACTCGGTCCGGCCTGGGTGAGGTTTCACGAGTGTGGTTGATAGCATAATGTAGTTCATGGAGGGAGAAAGTTTTTATTTGTCGAATTCTTCATTTGCGGAAGTGAAGTCGATATGGTCACTTTCTCTTAGGATCTTTTCCCGTTGGAAAAAGCCGTATAATTTGTTGATTGCAATATTGGGCTGAAAGTCTGAACTAGTTTGTTTGCGATGTCCGCGTATGAAGAATAGACAGTGTCTCCATCCGACAGTACGTGGATAGGTCGCCAGTGGGCGACCATGCATACGTCTGATTTTTCCCCACACTTGGGAATGAGGGGTGTTTTGATTTATTGTATCAACTAATTGGATCCAGCTTTCTCTCTTCTTCTCCAAGCTAAGTTTGCGGAACACGGCAGTTTTCCTTTTCCACGCCACTCGGTTCCTGGGGAACGTGCGCGGCGGAAGGCCCCGTACATCCTGTCACGCTGGTCCTTTGCTTTTTGTACCTTTGGGCACCGCCAAGGTTTTGAGAAAAAGTTTGAGGGTAAATATTGGGGAATGCATGCGACAGCTGCCCTTACAAATTTCTCGTATAGATGTATGACTAAGTCGCTCTCTGAAATGTCTTCGGGAAGGCCCCCCACATCGTCCCATGCGACATGTGTCGAGTATTCCTCCCAGCTGGCTTTTTGGTAGTAGAATCGAAGTTCTTGTGCGTCGGGATTGTTTGGTCGATTAGTAAGGAGCAATATAATCACTGGGTTGTGATCACTGTCATGTGTTGAAGGCAGGACTCCCCAAACAAGTTGGGGAGCTAATATGGGGGAACAGATTGATATATTGAAGACGGTTTCACTTCCGAGGGTGTCCATTGAGTTGGCCATTATAACTCACCTGGGCTCTGTTCTCACGCATCCCCACACTTCGTGGTAGCTGTTGAAGTCTCCAAGGAGGAGTAAGGATGATGCAGTTGGTTAAGCAGGTCAGTCATTAGTGCCTCCGTGAGGTCGTGGTTCCGTGACGAGTAGATAGATAGCACTGTAATTGGTCTTGAGATAAATATCTTCACTGCGACAGCTTGGAGTTCTGTTCGCAGAGGGAGGAGGTGATGGATCATAAGTGCCACTCCGCCGAGTGCACTCACATTATTGTGACCTTCGCTACGATGTATGACATATTGAGGGATTGTAAAGGTGGCGGTGTCACGGAGTTTGATCTCGTGGCCTACCACCAAAGGTTTAACGGTGGAGATTAGCGATAATAATTCATCTTTCTTGCTTCCAAGTCCCTGGCAATTCTACTGAAGTATTGTACTGTTGTTCATTTCAGATCTGTTCCACGCTCAGATCTTGATGGTCTGGGGCGGTCGCGTGGTTTGCAAGAACTTTTGTGAAGTTTGTGTCTATGAGGCGTAGGTTTCTTAAATCGACAGCGTTCGCAAAAGAGTGCGCTATCTGTGGAACATGATCTCCTAGACTCACTGTGCTCTCGGATGTGACTGCTCTTGTAGGAAGAGTAGGACGAGGTGTACGATCTTAGTGTTTGCTTCATGAGCGAGAGCGCTTCTCTTTTATGGAGTTTTTTTTTAACATTATGATGGGCTGAGTAGAAGTTGTTTACAAGTGTTGACTAGTGTAGGAAAACAACAACAGGCCTATTGGCCCAAACTAGGTTGCCTTCTGATCGCAAGAGGGTTAGTTTTGGAGTAGAACGTCTAGGAGGCCTATTGACCCAAACTAGGTTGCCTTTTGATAGCAAGGGGATTAGTTCTGAAGTAGAACGTCTAACAGAGCTTCATGTGCCCGTCCTGTTTTTTTTTATAACAACAGGAAAGGGAACGGTTTACCTATTTATCGTCGATTTATGTAGAACTTAACGAGCCGCGGCCTAAAAGTTTCGATTTTGTTGCTGTTTACGAAATCCGCCGGAAGTTTGTTCCATTCTTCGACAACTCTAAACGTGAAGAAATTGCGCGTGATGTTGGGTGAGAAAATTTCCCAACGATTTTATATTCATTGTTTCTAGTCACTCCATTTGTATCTAGAGTGAAAAGGCTTGCTCGGTCAACGTTTTCCTTACCCCTCATAATCTTCCACACTTCTATCATGTTGCCTCTGACTCGACATTTCTGTGGCGAATAAATATTGAGTTAACGAAGCCTGTCTTCGAACGATTTATTCCGCAGCGAGGGGATGAGTTTGGTAGCTTTGTGTTGAACCTTTTCAAGTTTAATAACGTCTTTTCTAAAGAATGGAGACCAGAATTGAACGGCATACGCGAAATGCGGTCTAACAAATGCATTAAATAACTTGAGCATAACTTTTGTACGAGATAGTGCGAGATATCATACCTAGCATTTTGTTGTCGTTCTTAGCAGCATCGTTACATTGCTTGCTGTTTTTTAAGTCGTTTCTAATGATGACACTTAAATCCCTCTCTTTGGTAACGGGAATGAGTTTCTATCCAGACATTGAATATTCGTGTTTGGGGTTATGAGGACCTATGTGCATAACTTTGCATTGGTCTACATTAAATTTCATGTGTCATTTTCCTGACCAATCAACAGTTTTGTTCAACTCTAGTTAGATCTACTGACACTCTAGTTCATTTTGCACTTCCCCTCCGATCTTAGTATCGTCTGCAAACTTGCTATCGATATTAGTAACGAATAATATAAAATGAACTGGCCATAACACGGATCCGTGAGGCACGCCGCTTGTAACATTACCCCAGGGGGAGGAAGCTCCGTTAAATACAACTCGCTGCCGTCTGCCCGTGAGCCAGCATTTTATCCAGTTGTTAAGCTCTCCTCGAAAACTGATGCTGTGCAATTTACTAATTAGGTGCTTGTGGGGGACTTCATCAAAGGCCTTTTGAAAGTCAAGGTAAATGATATCGATTGGAGATTGTGTGTCGCGGATTTCGATTATATTTCAGAAAACGAGTAGCAGATTCGTAAGACAGGAACGGTTGTGTCTAAAGCCATGCTGGGAGTCGCCAATCAATTTGTTTGATTCTAAGAATTCTGTAATTTTATCCGTTATCAAACTTTCCATCAACTTGATGACTGAGGTGAGACTTATCGGACGGTAGTTGTCGGGACACTTTTTGTCCCCTTCTTTAAAAAATAGGGTAACATTGGCTTCTTTCCATTTAGAGGGGCAGGTGCCATTTGTGAGAAATTAGGTGAAAATGTTTGATAAATGTTCGGCGATCTCGTTTCTAGTCTCTTTTAGAATTCTGGGATAAATTTGGTCTGGACTTGGAGATTCGGTGACTTTAAATTTATAATTATTTTTAATAACTTCGGCGGGGGAAAATGCACTGTGATGAGGGCTTCAATTCATTCTGCCGCTATGATATCCTCAGGATTAGGAATATCCTGATTTTCTAATGTGAATAGAGAACAAAGGCATCCATTAAGAGGAACACTCATTCTGGTGTCGTCCGTTTCTAGCTCACCATCATCGTTCTCGAGAGGAGCAATTACAGATTTTGATTTTTTTGCTCGAAATATAACTATTAAATTGTTTCGGATCAGTTTTGGCATTGACAGCAATTTCAATTTCACAATCTTTCTTCTTACGTTTCAGTACCCTCTTTAGACCTCGTCTGCTAATTTTGTATTAAATTTTTTGCTACGTCATGTGGATGCCTCTGCTTTATCGAATGATTTGCTTTATTTCGTGAATGAAGGTGCTGCAGTTCTCTTTTCTAGTATTAGGGCTGATAGACTGCTGTTCGCCTGGTCTTGCGCGGGATTTGTTAATGTTCAATATTTTTAAGTGCAGTCAAGAAATAGTCAAGCGATTGATTGACATCTTGTATGAGGGTTATATTTGCTGACGCCATTGACTCTCTTAAGCCATCAATATTAGCTAACCTGAAGTTAGGGATTTTTTCGCAGTTTGTTGATGTTTTCAACCCGAGCTCTATCAAAAAACGGATACAGTTGTGGTCACTATTTCCGAGTGATTCGCTACTTCGACGTTCGTGACATGAGAGTCGCTTGCACTAAATGGGAGATCAAGAATGTTGCAACCTCTTGTAGGTGTCTTCACCTTTTGGGTCATGAGCTTATCGTCTGCAAAGTCAATCAGACGTTGGCCGGTGGCAGTGCATTCATGTGTTTTCCAATCAATGTCTGGGGTATTGAAGTCGCCAAGCATAATACTGTGTTGTTTTGTGACACCATCGACTAGGGTGTTGTAAAGATGTCTCTGCTTTATCGAATACTTTGCTTCTAAGTGGGCGATGGACGAGAGTAATTTGATATTTTATATGCTTACCGACTACTTGGATTGATGCTATGTCGTGCCTGTTGTTTGGAATGGCGACTTCTAATATTTGCAGAGCGTTTTTCACGAAAAACAGCACTTCTCCGCACTCACGTCCTTGTCTTTTTTTGGAGGGGTTTCGCCAAATAATGCCTGGTGCTCAATTTCATCCACGATTCTGTGATTGCTACTATGTCGATACTTTCATTCAATGCAAGGATACCAAATTCTTCGATTTTGTCTCTGAGACTTCTAGCGTTTACGTAATAACATTTGAGAGTACCGTTAGCCACATTGACTTGATTTGCTTGACTTATTGTGCTTTTCCTCTGAGGTCTTGTGTCGGAGCCAAGACTTTCATTTTCGTTTACACGGGATGTACTAGCGATGGATTGATGACATGAACTTTTTTTGCTAGGATCTGTGGCTGTGTTTGGATGGGCACTTGTATTTGTACTGTATCTCATGTTGAACCGGCGGAGGTCGCTGTGTCGTTTCGTCGGGCACTGCTGGTGGAGTTGTTGGTATGATATCGTTTAGGTTTTTTGACCTATTATCGTTGACAAGTCCAGCGCCGATGTTTTAAGGATGTTTTCGATGGTGTCAAGTTCATACGTAATAATGCGAGCCTCGTTGATGATTCTATTAAAGTTATAGTACTTTGGATCAATCATCGTATCCCAATGATCCAAGAAAGAGATTTTTGGGGCTTTTCAGAAAGTTGCTAGGTGATTGTTAAGTAAAATCATCTTGCTTAACTTGTATCTACTCTGGTTCGGATGGAACAGGATGCCAGTGACATACAGGTTTACGTGGGAAGGTTTGATGTTGTTTAGCATGGCTTCATACCATTTCCATGTCGATCCCGTCTGCGACACGTCTTTAGCTCCGACTTGTATTATAATTCGCTTAGATGAATGTATCCTCTCCTTTGCGATTATGCCTTCGACCTCGTCAATTTTCAAATCAGCTTTGCCGAGTATTTTCGGTTGAATTCTCCTTTTTCGCTGATTGATTTGAAGAAGGTGACATTGTAATCACCCATCACAATAATTTCCTCTGTTCTGAGAGTCCATTTCATCTGCAATACATCGAATCGGTTACGTGTACTGGGTCAAAAGTGGTGAGATTGTGGTCCAACGTCTGTTGCATTATCATAGCGTGGCTGCGTCCTACTATCTACAGTTGTGTACAGGGCCTCGCTGTCTTTGACTGAGTTTTCTTTCGGTTTCATAGGAACGTTTGTCTCAGATTCTAGAGCTGTAAGCTTCTTGGCGAATTTGGAGTCTAGAAGCACTTGGAGTTCTTTCACTTGATTTTGGGTGGCCTCGACAGTTTCTGCGACTGCTGCTAATTCACTGCTTATCAGATCTTTATATTCGTGAAATTGTTTCAGCACGTTTTCCAATTTTAATTCAACAGCTAGCAATCGGGTCTCCGTGTTGACTGTCTCTGTTATGGATAAGCCATTGGATAAGACTGTATTTGTTTTGGATATGCCATCGGAGGCGTGACTGACTTGTGCTTTCAGTTGCTTGGTTTCCTCTTCCGCTTGACAAAATTTACAGCGCAATGTCTTGCATTCCCCATTTGAGGGACTGCTACGCAAAGTCCTGGCAGAGTCAGAAGAACTTTTGCAATCCATTAATTCGGGGGCGTACGATGTGTGGCAGATGCCACATGCTCATCCTGAACCATCTTGGACTGTCATAGAATTTACCGGTGGGAAAATGGACTGTTAGCTTGAGTTCTATTTATTGTTATTTCTTGTTGACAGCAGATATGAATGCAATACTTTAATTAAATGCGGGATGCGACGATTATGTCGACGATTCGAAAACGAAATTAAAACGGGAATGATACAAATGAGAGTCAGATGCGCGTATCGTCGGATGCGCGTTAGCGCAAGTTAACTTCCTATAGCGGGATTTGGGTTGAATGCATAGTTAAACTAACTCGTAGCTGCTCCCATCTGCTTCTCAATAAAGGAAAGATATCATGATTCTGGGCACCAACTTTGCACCGTGTAACGATGGGATATTTGAGTCGGGCTCGGGACATGGTCGATCAGGGGTTTCGGGTATCAGTTCTTCGTTGAAGATTTTCAACGCGTCCTCACGCAGGTGTTGGTCGTTCTCCCTTGTGAGATGGTCTGGTGTCGGGCATGTTAGCTGAGGGTTGAATACCTCACTTTGGTTTTCGCTGGGTGCGTTCGCAGTTAAGACGGTTAAAATTCGTTCAACGCTCTGATCGAGGCAATCTGTGGTTCATGGGCCGCTGCTAATCATTTTACTTCGTGGCGAAAGGGCGTCGCGTACCCCGTTGTCGTCGTCGCAGGAACCTTCGTCTCTTAGCCCTTTGATTTTTGGGGTATTGGACCTCTTCTCGTAGTTGACCGAGGCAGTATCCATTGCAGTGCTCTCCTGGGCACTGTTGGATTCATTGCTTGGGACGCCCGCCTCTATTACGAGGGCGGTCACTGGGCTGGTTGTGGTATTGTTAATACTGGAGGGGGGTGTTGGGGTCATGGTAATAGTTTGTGTTACGGGTACGCGAGTGTCGTCTGGTGGGGTAGACTTAGTTGTAGATATAACTGCTTTGGCGTAATTTAAATTACGGCAGTGTGGGTTTTCGTGTGACTCTGCTGTCTTTTTGTATGATTGTCTTTGCATTTTGGTCCATCTGCTTTGGGCAGTCGCGGTCAGCTGCCTCATAGAGGCATGGGCAGTGGTAGCAGTTAGGTTGGTGGGCTGTGCAGTACTATCTTTCATGCTCGCCGGCGCACCTCTTACAGCGTTGGGTTATGTATGGCTGGCAGTATTTGTTGACGTGGAACTAGGTAGGAAACTATGTAATTGTCAGTTGCTTTTTATCCCCCTTCCTCTTCAAAGTGTCCGTTAGTTTACATAATTTGAGAACCTTGTGAAGCAGTGAAAAGGATCAATTGCAACTTATGTGACGGCTATTAAGCAGTGAAGTTTATTTTGTGTGATGCAAGACTGGACTACTCAACCTACAGTTTTTTGTCGTGTTTTATTGCCACAGTGCATTAAATCAACTAAAATTCGAATTATTTTTCTTAAAAAATAATATTAATTATGGTTATTATTCCATTTGATAGGTGTCTTCTCAAGTTTTCCATTGTTTGTAGGTGGTGTTTGTAGACATTAACATTTGAAGTTCTCAGTTGGATGTCAATTCTTCAACCAAGCAGCGATAATTGAAAATATTGTACTAGATAGAATGAATCGTTTGAATTGATATTGCGTATTTTCTCCGGCTATAATGTGATTTATGATGTGCGATTTAATGTCCGGTGTCCGATCTAAAGGACAGGATCAACGTTATTGAACGCTGTTCGATCTTAAACGACGAAAAGCAGTGATACGTTGAACACTGTTCAACCTCAAACGACGAACACCAATAACACCCGAGTGATATACGATATTGAACCACGAAAATCAATGATAAGCTGCACGCTGTTCAATCTTGTAGGTCGAAAACCGATAATCCAAATATGTGACGACATGAGATGAATATACTATGGGTATGCGATACGTTTCATCGCAGATCATATGTTAAACTAGTATAAGAAGATGATGAAATGTTATGATACTATCGTAGAAAACAACAGACATTTTGAACGTCGTTTAGACGTAAATCAGATAATATTCGTCGACGTAAATTAGATAATAATTCTCGATTATCGTACGTCTTTATCGGGCAATCGATGTCGTTTACTGTGATGACCGATGACTATCGACGAGAATCAAAGGATCGTTCGAAGATATTGTTACGGTGGGATTAGGTATGGTTATGTTGAGTTTGATTAGACACGATTTCAGTTGAATTGATGACTGGAACATTTCCGTTTATAATTTCTCCAAGAAATATATGAAAATATATGAACTCAGAAAATGAAAACAGCGCATCGTTTTTTTTACGCAAATATAACTGTTGAATGCGTTTAAATAACGAAACTGCGTGCCGTTACTACCTTGCTTGCTTCACAACCTTGTCCTAAGGTGAAACCGGTTACAAACCGATATTCTAAAAAATATATTTACCATATATCCAGGCACCACATCTTTTACGGTCTTCAGTTATGCAATGCTAGTGAAAGATGAACATTCCATCTGTCTTGGGGTTTTCAGTAGGTACTATTAGGCGAACGAAAAATATGGGGACTCTCGTATTTTTGAACACGTGGCGGTAGCAGAAGGTCGACGGGGCAAGAAACAAGGAAACTTTAAACCGTTGCCTTACAGTTCGAGATCACGATAGAAAGAGACGCCATTTTTTGAGATGCAAGGATGCAGCTGCCGGAAACGAAACACTCAATTCAGGAGTGAACACGTCACAGCGCCGGCTTTCGGTTTCAGATCCATGTCAGTCTCGGAAATCAATGACTTCCAGCGCGCTCGCTCTGTATAAATTGGGAAACCCTAACTTTTCACTAATTTCATATCGCTTTGCCTTCAACCATCGTCATCACTTTCAGATTTCAGCATCAACAAACACTTCAGATATAGGACAAATATACATTTCTTAAAACTCTTACCTAGGGCTCACGCCCAGAATATTGTATCGATTAGGGCCAAATCTATCTCACTCACAGGGGAGAGCGACTCTTTGGAGGATGTTGATAGATGAATGGGTTTTACCTTATTTGCCGCACGATTGGCGGGTGTTGAATTTATTTCAATACAATAATATCCAGGTATTTGGTAATTCAGTTCTCCTATCCTCCTATCGTGTTCGGTGGTGATACATCGCCGTCCAAGACGAGAATTATTCCGGGTAGTTAAATTTGAGCGATTGGCTCAGGCCTTGGCTTGAAATCATCCCGATCCAAAAAATTGCGGGTAGGGAACGACATTGTATTTGATTTGATTCAAGCCTCATTTCCAACGGAGCCTCAACGTGAGTCATTAAAGGCTCCCCCGTGCTAGAAAATCCAGGATTCCAGTAGGCTCGCACACCTCTGTGTGCGAGAAAAAAAAAATTGTGAAAGTTAGACATTTTAAAAATTTCAGTCGTGTCAGATGCACGCTGGTGCGCACAAAAAAAATATTTCGACGAAACGGATCACCGTTTTTTTTATTCAGAACTTCAGGAGTGATATGCATACACGCTAGTGCGCATAGGTAGCATCGTTGAGACTCGTACAAAGTTTACAGCTACACGGACAAGATAAGCTCCGACAGCAACGCAATACAATGTCTACAGCTAAGCGGTCTAGTTCGGTTAGGGTATAATTCATTAGTTCAGGTAAGGTAAAGACTTAGTCCAAATGAATTCCTGCCTCCAACCTTTCAGAACCTCATGAGTAATATGTACGCCCGCCAGTGCGCACATATGGTATCGTCAAAATTGGTGCAAGTTCTACAGATTCACGGATTAGATCAACTCCGAACGCAACGAAGCACACGGTTTATAGCTACGCCTCCCACGTCAACGACAGAAATAACAAATGGTCCGTGCACGCGCGACCAAGCACAGACTGAAAAAAACACTTATTCACACAATCACCACCAGGCAATCTTGCACAAATACATAAGTTTCGTTCAAGATGACAAAATTGTTGCTCGCGAATAAGAAAGAAAGGGCAGGTTCATCATGGGCTAAAAAAACAGTTCAGATTATTGAAATCACACTTATTGTTTCGGGGGATAGGGGGGGGGGCAGAGGTCCCTCGAAAACTAAAGGAGCCCGATGGGTCCCGGAGGGTAACTCAAGTCCCCAGGGTCCCCCGAGTTCCCCGGATCCCTCGAGTCCCCTCGTCTTAGCTCATCTGGGCTTGTCTCGACTCATTTTGACCAATTTCGACTCGTCGCGCCCAACTCGACTTGTCTCGACATGTTTCGACTGATCTTGAAGCACCTCGACCAGCCTTGACGCGGCTCTCCTCCTCAGCGCCGGTAATCCTGTGCACTGTAATAGCTAATTTTTCTACAAAAGCATTTTAGGGTTGGAGCGGTGTGGGAATGCAAAGGTCCCTTGGGTCCTAAAAAAGCCCGATGAGCTCCAGAGGGTAACCCAAGTCCCTCGGGTCCCCCGAGCTCCTAGGTTCCTCAAGTCCCTTCGTTTTAGCTCACCTCGGTTTGTCTCGTATCATTTCGGCAAGTCTCGGCTCGTCGCACCCAACTTGACTTGCCTCAACATAATTCGACTGATTTCGACGCACCTCGACCAGCCTCGACGCGGCTCTCCCCTCTGCGTCAGCACGGCTGTGAACTGTAATTTCTAATTTCTCTACTCAAGCTCTCCACATTTATACATTCCTCTAGGTATAGGTTTTACAGCGTTGGGAGGGGGAAGCAGAGTTTCCAGGATTTATAGAGGTTTCAAAAGGGTCCCACAGCTTCTCAAGAGGGTCTCAAAGTGCCTCAAAGATGTCCTAAAGGGCCCCATAAGGGTCCAAAGGGTCCCTCCAAATCCTCCTGGTCTTCCAAGTCGCTCGGGATCCCGAAACCCCGGGTCCCCCGAGCACCGGGAGTCCCACGAGTACCTTTCATTCCCGGTGTCACCTATTCGCAACCAACGTCAATGAATACTAAACAATGCAAAATTTATCACCATGAAAAAAGGGCAGAGATAAATCATAAAGACCATGAAAGAAGAAATAATAAAATACTTAAATAGAGTGTTAATGATCCATAAAATTAATAATGAATAATCATCCATCCACCTCAATAATCACATTGGAAATGTAATGGATCTTGAACTGTATTAATGTCATATCCATGGATCTGCCAGAACGTCTTCTTTCAAGGTAAACTAAAAGAGGCTAGTCAATGAGTGGATTGGTAGAGCTTATCACTTTACTATCCTTATTCTATCAGAATTCAACGTAGGACGACGCTTCTTGCTTATTTGATACACGTTGCACATATGTATTCGTAAGGAACAGTTTTGATTTCAGATGATTAAGTGTTTTGTTAGTAACGATATCCCAATATTTCCTTCTGAGATGCAGTGATGGTAAACAACCAAGGTCAAAAACTGCCACAATCTCATAATTGTCAAATATTCTCCATCCAACTCACAACGTTGAATGTAAACAAAATTGTTACCCAGCATAGCGGTTTCATCGTCGATATTTTACTTGTAGTTTTTTTTCACATTTCACTTTTCGCACGGGACTAAAATAATGTCTACGCGAATGATCCTTCAAATTTATTTAGTAACACCAAATAAAAAAGCGATTCATGACATATAACACACTGTTTCCATCCTTTCAGCGGTCAATATCATCCTGAAAACTTAGGCACCTATTTTTAATCATGAATGCGTCGATAAAATGTGCCCGCATTCAGGTTACTACGATTATCCATCATTTCATCATGAATTGCGGTGCTGGTAGAAGATATCCGTCGAAACTGCCCATAGTCATAGGTGCGACGACCAAAAAGTTAGACTGGCCTATTTTTCGAAAACAAAAACATTTCACTCCTGGTAATTATTGTAATTAAAAAATATTGCAAAATGTTGAGACAATATTCTTAGAGCAAAATAATCATTGATAGAAATGGTCAACCTTCATAAGTGTTTGAACATTATATTAAATATTTTATAAATAAACTATGAATATCGACCAGCAGTCCTCAACACCAATCGTCACATCACATATTTTCAATTCTTCCGGCAAACTTCATTTCAGGGGAAAAGGAGACAATATTAAAAGCAAATTACCACTTATATAAAACAGTAAACAAACAGAAAGTTTAGAATTTTCAAGTGTTTTATTTGTTCATTGTTTGATGTGTACAGTAGCTGTCGTTAGAAGGAATACATTTACTAATTGAAATATTATTTGAATGACTGTGAAGTTGTATCGCATTAGCAAAATTATCCCCTACATTATTTCTTAAGAATTCCTCAAGGCCCTGATCAATGGACGAGATGAAATATAACAGATAGGGGATGTTATTGGCGCTGAAAGGTTTTCAACGTCCTCCCAACTATAGTGTCTTCTGATCATGTAATCGACTCCCCGGTGTAGCAAGCTCTCACGATGATGGCCCCACAGTTCTCCATTGGGTTCAAATCTGGGCTAGCTGGAGGTTGTACAATCACCTCCTCTTCTCTATAGACAATTTTTTTTTAGTCAAATAGAGGACTAATCTTGACTTCATATTGATAACCGTTGAATATCAAACCAGACGACCAACAATCCATCCACAAGGGAGCCAAGACACTCATCCGAAAATATCCCATGTTTGAAATTCGTCTTCAAATACGTGTGGTCCATCTCCAACCATTTGGTGTTGCGATGGTTGCCACGAGTATTTTATGACGAATCACGGCTTGGTCAAGGGTTTTTACGCAATAGGCCTCAAACATTGTCCAACTTGTCCTACTGAACCTTGAGAATATCCCTGGGGAATGACTTCCTGACGTGGGATAACGTTTTTGTTACTATAACAAGTCTTACCAGAATGAACATTTTAAAACATGGCTCGTTGATCATTGTTAATGTTTATGTATATTTTCAACTTGAACGTGGTAGAAGCATGGAAGTAGTTCCATGCTTCCACCACGTCTGAAACGATCATCAACGGTAACTTAAAGTATCTCGTCCAAGTTTACTGAAGAACCTTCGTAACCTAGCATTATTAAACAGAACAGCCTCATTTTGGCAGATCGATAAATGTGCAATACATTGAGTAGAAAATGTTCAATTTGCAGATATTTCGTGTGATAACATGATAATGGTATTGTAAGAACTAGGACACGCTACTTTTTAGTTCAAACATCAATCGCAGTCCCTACAAGAAAAAGTATAGGGACTGACCAGTTATGAACAGTCACCGCAAATCGAAAAGCAAAAATTCTCTCAGTAGTTAATAAGGTTCATAGATTGAGGAATATAGCACAAGTTGACGGAGTAAAATGAGTATCGCAGATATTTACATTTCCTACAATCACTACCACACGGGATCATAATAGCCGTTAAAGATAGCCGGTCACCACATTAGTGCAATTGCTGCAAATCATTGATAAATTGTGTGTATTTCAGCAATCTAGCCTTACAAACTAACATTCTGCTGAAATAACTCAGTCATTTTATTGAAATTGATATGAATGAAAAGAACACTGATCGTTAACGCAACAGAATTGTGTGATCGTTCACTTATGTTTCGCTGAAGCTAAGGACTAAAAGTGAAACAAATATGTGGAAAGCAACTGAATGTTACCCTCAAACTTTTTCATGAAAATCGCTGAACATGATGCCCTTGGACTAAAAATGTAGACAGTCGATATAACTGGACATACACCTTTTGTAATTGCTTCTAAATCACTATCGCATTGATTTCACAAAGTGCATAACAGTCAAGCAGTATTACATGGAGCAATAGATGTTTGCCACAGTTAGAGTTTTGACAATACATGTCGTAAGTTTAAAAAAACGCCATCACACAGAAGAGGCTGTCACTTTAACACCTCAAATCGAGATTGTTTCGCAGCATTTGTCTTTGGACTGCGGGATGGGGAGAGCCATAATGGGCAAGATTTCTAAGCGTTCGTTTACTTCGGTGCTCTGATGAATCGTACCAAATATTTAGTGTCAAGAATTGTTTCTGGGTAGAAGATAAACTGTGATCATGGGGTTATTATGAAAAGAACACAATCTGAAACCTAAAAATCAAGGCAAAATTAATTCAAATATGTTATTTTCTTGACATTTCTGTTGGTTATCTTATTTTAACTTATCACCCTCCAGCGCTTTATCGCTGATGTAACGTTTATTACACGTCGAGGTTTTGACTCAATTCGCTGGAGAATAAAACATGGGGGCGTCAAAGAATTTGCAACTGGTTTGTATCGTTATATTCCACACAGAAGTTTATTTCCCGAGAAATAAAGACTATTTCTTGCCTTAAATGAGTTGAGTGAGGATTTTGTGATATATTTTCTCCTCATCGTAAGAATTAACATGACATCCACTGACAAATTTTGGCGTGTAAAGTTTTCAACGATAATTACGTAAATTTAAAAATGTTATAGTCAATACTTTGGAATAAGGAAAACCACATCTATTGACCCGAATTATTTCCAGGTGTGAGTAGGCGCCTACTGTTTACTCCTACAGCTCATCAACGGCCTACTCCCCACTTGGAAATATTTCAGATCAATAGATGTGGTTTACCTTGTACCAAAGTATTGACTATGACATTTTCAAATTTATGTAATTAACTTTGAAAACGTTACGTGTCAAAATTTGTCAGTGGATGTCTTGTTAATTCGTTACGACGAAGAGAAAAGATATCACAAGAACCTCACTCAACTCTTCTACGGCAATAAATAGTCTTTATTTCTCAGGAAATAAACTTCTGCATGGAATTTAACGGAACAAACGAGTTATCGAATTTCTTGACGTCCCCATGTTTCATTCTCAAGCAACTTATCTGCTCCTACTACCTCATTATGTTTGTTCATGATATTCTACTTCTAATTAGTCATCATGGAAACGTAAGATTTGTGAAACAGGAGAACGTCGCAAAAATGTGTTCAATAAAAAACATTGGGCTTCGGAGAATACGAGCTTTCGGCTCCAGTATGTCGGTGGCGTGAGTGGTACAGATCCTTTCAATAAGACGATTGGCGTGATACTGAAGACACTCGCATCATTTTTACAAACATGTCATATGCAGGACAAGCGCATCACTACATTTTTTCCACGAACGTGCAATAAAAGTTACTATAACATACGACAATTTTGCTCCGGCTTAAGCTGGTATTAGAGGGAGTCATAATAGCTGCAACAATACAAGTTGCAGCATTACAATTTCCAAGGTTTTTAAAACGATATTTCAGAGAGGAGAGCTTCATTGCAACACTGCACTGGAATGATTGTTGCTCAGTATGTAATCGACTGTCGGACTAGACTGACGTACTCTATGTTGGACGAGTTCTCTGGGCCTAATTTCTAGGTTATAGTTTATTGTAAATAAAGGCTGGTTTTTGCTAGAGGACAAACATGGGTGGTTAGGTAAATATAATGTGATATGTTTAATCGAACATGGCTTGTGCTCTTTGTGATCTATACACACAAAATTAAAAGGCGAGCAGTCAGTACGTCAAAGAAGCACTGACCAAATTGAAGGAATATGGCATGACGGGGGCGTGGTCGGCATGCAGACCTTCTCTAAGGGCGGTTGAGGATCAACTGATAACTGATGAGGGACTTCAAATAGACTGGTCACATCTACCCACCGCAGTCGTGTACAGGCAACACGCAACCCAATACAACTTTTGAAGGCGTGCATCAAAGGTGTGCAACGGACCAGATCATTGTAATGTGTAATGCCAGGTAAATACCAGCATCAGAGAGAAGGAAGTTTGCAGCGCCACCTCTCCTCGTGACATTCCTCCAGCCTTCGTCTGAGGTGCGTCCAGTTGTTCAGCTGACGGAGGACCGTTTATATCGCAACATTGCCATCAGTACGGTTACTTCAAACAATGTCTATCAAGCGTTATTTTGGAGAGGATTTCGATACAGAAAGGCTTTCTCGGATTGATTCCGTAAAGGGATTAGGCCGAGATTTGCAAATGTCATGCAAGGTTTTCAAAAGCCTATTATTCTTCGTCAAGGATTTCTTACCTTGACGTCAAGAAGGACCTTCAATTTTAACGTTGAGCAGTTTTGAAATGCATCTCGTAGGAGAGAACGCTGTGACCAGTCTCAATTCATCGAATATGAAAAAAAAACTTAACTGCCAGCGTCGGGTGTCGATGATACAAATTTGGCAGACGTGTAAACTATAACTAGCTGAGTTTAACGATATTTTTCGGTTAACGCGTAGAACGTCGCAATTCATTTTGTAAAATAAATATTGAGGGTCGCCGGGCATCACAATATGTTGTTAATAGTTGCTATTTTGGTACATTTTGCTTATCAGTTATTCCTCTTTGCTTTGAATTGTATTCACTGTTTATGCATTTATAAGACTGTTATATAATTCATTTTGATAGATTCACGTTTGAAATTTGTTGACTGATTTTTGTGAGTTGTTATACTGATCGTGATTCAACAAAATCAAAAGTTGCGTGTCTTTCTCTGAAAACATCGAAGTACTCTTTTCAGAAATAGAATTAATAAAAAAGGCGATACTCAAATTCATTTTGCATCTTAAGAAGATCTGTCAGTGCACAATGATATTAAAAAGTTTGTTATGATATATCCTGAACGAAGTTGCCTTGCATTTATTTCTACTGAATTAGCATAAAAACTTTAGGAAAGCAGGTCATGACTAGTTTAAAATTGGGTTACCAGAATCACAAACACCAATGAAAAAAGTCATAACTTGTTAGGTAACATGTATACGAAGCTGTTTCGTGAAGAACAGAGTATTTCTATTTCATACGATATGAATCTACTTGGTCCAAATACAATAAAAAAATATAGTTACATACAATGCATGCAAATATGAAGGGTTGAAAACCTCTCGATGTACTGGAGTAGATCATTGTGCACTGCAGGCAGCTATGTTTGAAGTAGAGCGGTGACCAGAGCTCACAAAAGAGTTCAGTCTAGTCTGTATGGGAATAATATTCGTTCTTTTCTTTTTGTGCAGGAATAAAATGTACTCATGAACTCTGTATAGTCTATGCAATCATAAAATTAGTAACAAATGAAAAACGTAAACATTGATTACGCAAGCTTAACGAGGTTGAATGTTTCAAACAAAAATAATTTGGAGAAGAAATACCAGTCTTCCTCATTCAGGCCAGCTCTTCCATGTCGTTTATATATA
>SDVV010004860.1:0-19768 GCA_016164225.1 Gammarus roeselii
TCATCAAATTACGACTTGGTTATCGCGATCTACGCGTATAACTCATTTAAAACTTCATCAAATTACGACTTGGTTATCGCGATCTACTCGTATAACTCGTTTAAAACTTCATCAAATTACGACTTGGTTATCGCGATCTACTCGTATAACTGATTTAAAACTTCATCAAATTATGACTTGGTTATCGCAATCTACTCGTATAACTCATTTAAAACTTCATCAAATTACGGCTTGGTTATCGCGATCTACTCGTATAACTCATTTAAAACTTCATCAAATTACGACTTGGTTATCGCGATCTACTCGTTCAGCTCATTTGAAACTTCATCAAATTACGACTTGGTTATCACAATCTGCTCCTACAACTCATTTAAAACTTCATCAAATTGGTATTATGTCAAAATTCATACGTAGATTCCAGCACAAATATTAACATTCATAACTACGACAGGGATGAGCAGCAACAATTAACTGGGCATTAAAAAATCTAATAATTTTGGTCAGTAATATCCCATTGGTTTTTAAATCGTATTTTTTTTTCACTGAGAAATACTAACTTATAGGGAAACATCTGAACTGGCTCATAAAAAAGAGTTCTGTACATAATGTACGTGTCGTTCATATTATTTTTAGTCTGCTAAACTAATTGTCAAGAGTTATTGAACCCACTATGGTTCAATGTACTCCTCTGCACTCCACTGTACTCTATCTACTTCACTCCACTGTACTCAATTGTAGTCCGGTGCGATTCAATGGACTCCACTGTGATCCACTGAACACTATTGTACTCCACTTCCCTTCATTGTACTCCAGTGTACTCCACTACAATTCAATGTACTCCCCTGTGATCCACTGTTTTCCACTGTACCGGCGTCTTGCTGACGTTGGTGTCGAGAGTACCTCCCTCCTATGAATATTTTGACACTGATGTACAGCAAGCAAAATAAATTATGGGCGGTTTCACGGCTCCCGTTGAATTATAAAGGTAGGTGAAAAACATTTATGCATAATATAACTTCGGTGACGGTTTACATCAGGCATCAAATCTAATAAGTATTGGATTAACTGTGAGGAACAATTATAATCGAAATGCCTCGTAAATGGTGAGGGTCTCTCATAATAATAATTCGTTTTGGCCTTCCTCTGTATCATTACTTCGTGATAAGTTGAAATGCAGAAGCAAATGGTTGCAATCTCCTCCCCCATCAGCTCAGACTAATCGAGCTCATTTATCCTCAAGCCTCTTATAATGTCCCATAGCGCACTGTAGGTAAAATGTGAGTTGCAGTAGAAGATGGGGAGGCAATGTTTCTGACATGAAACTGTTTCAACACGACATGTTAAGTTCTGCTTTAAAAAACTGTTAGCAAATGTTTTATGCCCACTTCGAAAGAGGCGGGCTTCGAGAGCTGTAGAGAGGTCTTCACTGGTGAGGTGTGCTTTCACGCAAGGCTGTGATGCCTGTCAAGTTCAGACAATGACGAGGGAGGCTGGAATAAATAATAGGGACTAGAGGATCAAACCGTCATAACAATGACGCTGTTGGGCCAATGCTGTTGGGCCAATGATCTGTACAGGAAGTATGTGGCAGGCTTAGTTCTGATTGCAGGCCTACCCTGACGGTAGTGTGGTAGGCCCAGTTTTCATTGCAGGCCTGCCGTGGAGGTAGTGTGATAGGCTAGTTCTGATTGCAGGCCTGCCCTGGAGGTTGTGTGGGAGGCTCAGTTTTCATTGCATGCCTGCCGTGGAGGTAGTGTGATAGGCTAGTTCTGATTGCTGGCCTGCCCTGGAGGTAGTGTGATAGGCTAGTTCTGATTGCAGGCCTGCCTTGGAGGTAGTGTGATAGGCTAGTTCTGATTGCAGGCCTGCCCTGGAGGTAGTGTGATAGGCTAGCTCTGCTTGCAGGAATGCCCTGGTGGTAGCGTGGCAGGCCCAGTTTTTATTTGCAAGCCGGCCCAAGCGGTAGTGTGGGAGGGCCCAGTTCTGATAACAGGCCTCATGGTGGGGGTGTGGAAGGCGGTGAAGTGTATTAATGTGTTGACGTATTGCAGGCCTCCATGGCGGTAGTGTGAGAGGCGGTGAGGTGTATGAATGTGTTGATGTATTACAGGCCTCCATGACGGTAGTGTGGGAGGCGATAAAGTGTATGAATGTGTTGACATACATGGAACAGTGCCTTAACGTATGTCACACTATAATGCACTATAACCTGTGCGCCTTCGCAACAGTACTAATGCATCGAATCCACACAGCGCAACCTTAAAGATAATTAAATTGTCAATGCTGAAAATCACGTTTACTTATTTCTTAAAATAATACAGACCTGATTTGTTTTGTAGGCTATAATGATTCGCCTTTCTATTATAACGAGCTTCATTCTCACAGTGACTTATTTATGATAACATCAGATGACATTATCACGAGTCGTTCGTTTTTCTGGTCTTTTTTCGCATCACATTGTATCGTTCCTACCATCCCGTGCGATGGGAAAGAGCCATCTTTAAAAACGAGTTCAAAACACATCTCCATATCCGTGTTATTTCCAGTTAAATAACTGATAAGATTGTTCTGAGTAAAGCACAACATTCGCAAGTGCACGATACCGCAAGCAATCAAACGGTTCAACTAACTGAAATTACTATTTAATATATGCTATTACATTACAGAAAGATCAAAGATCAAACTCGTATGTTCGCGCATCGGTTGTGTGCATTACCACTCTTCCCCTTAAAATGACTTTACAACTCCACTGCCAAAACTAAGTCGGAGCAGATACAAAATACAATGTTCCGTGGCCTCAGCTGGGAGACGCAGCTGTTCAGCCCAATGAGGGCGCTTAGCATAACGGCGGAACTCACTACCCATTCGCCCACACTCGCACCTCCTCCCCCCCTATCCATCCTCCCCCCACTGCGACTAAGCAATCGGTTACAGACCAGGATAACGGGCAAAGTGACCGTCTTAAGCTCCGAACATCCAAGCCGTCGGTTCGCCTTCAGTATTTGTGTTGATAAGAATAAATAATTGCGAGGCATCTCTGTCATCAGTTGTCACTGCACTTACCTGTCAGGCGCGACTTGTCTCTCTTGATCTCATAGACGCCCTCCCCAGCAAGTATTGTCTCCAGAGGGACCTCATTGGACGATTCAACACAAGCAACACTCAGCGAGGTGTAAAGTGCCTTGGGCTATTACCGAAAACACTGAGACGCATCACTGATATGAACAAAAAACACTGAGTGAGGTGTAAAGTGCCTTGTGCTGTTACCGAGCACACTGAGACGCATAAGTGATATGAACAAGCAACACTCAGCGAGGTGTTAAGTGCCTTGGGCTGTTAGTGAGCACACTGAGACGCATCCCATATAAAAATGCGCCGTGTCTCGTCAACAGTCTGTCTTTGCCCACCTTCTCCGCTCACTTATTGTAGTCTAAACGGAAGCCCAGCGCTCGCGCTAAAATTATTACCGCACACGCGCACTATCGCCAACTCACTTCCTTACTGTCTTGGCCGGACATGTGAACATCCGCCGTGTCTCGCCAACAGTCTGTCTTGCCTCCTTCTCCGTTCACTTATTGTGGCCTAAACGGGAGCCCAGCATTTGCGCTAAAATTATTTCAGAACTCGCGCACTATCGCCACTTCACCTTACTGTCATAGCCGGACACTGTCATAACCGCTAAAAAACTTTTAGTACACGTGCTTTCGCGATAAGCAATGTTTCAGCCCACGCGCATTTGCGTCACAACCATCACATCCTTCACTCAGAGCAGCCTCTGTCATATCCGTCTCTGTCATATCAGTCACGAGTAGTAGCATTTTACTGGTTATAACTTTATTGAAACTGCAATAAACTGCAATAACCGCTAAAAATACGGCATTACGTACCCTACAAAAATACGTACGTTTGCCCCGCGGGTTAGAAATACGTACCTTTGCCCCCCAGGGTTAGAAACACGTATCCCTAGGTAAGGTTAGGTTGGGTAGGAAAAGTTTCGTCAGAGTGTTAACCAGTAAAATGGTACCTAGTTCGGTTGGCGGAACAACTTGTGGCTAATATGCCAGTGGCGGATATAACAGTGGCTAGTCTGACTGAGGTGTGCTATGAATGTGCGCTGTTGAAAAATGGTACCGTACATAGGTAGTCGGAAGAACTTGTGGCTGATATGACAGTTGGCCCATGGATGATCTAAACAATTGTTTCGTCTAAGTCGTTTTGGATAATTCAGCTTAAATGTATGGAGCAACATACGCATCACCAGAGATTCACCAAACATCAATCATCGCAGCCCACCTTCAGTAGCCTGTATAAAACCACGTCTGCCTGAAACGGACTTATCCGAGGGATCAAAGACTGCGTTGCCACTGCAGAAATTGCAGTAAAGGAAACGATGATCTCAAACAATTTGAGAAGTTTATTTTCTAAAAAGTACAGATTTCCCAAATTAAAATTCACTGCTCTTCAAGCAGTTTACAAAAACTCATACATTCTACTTTTTCGCGGGCCCATTCCTTTTTAGGTGATATTTTTGAAAACTGTAGTTGGACGTTTTTCAGCGCAACGAGAAACTAAGGAGTGAAGGTTGCGTATGTGTAAAGGGGAGAGGGACCTACTAGAACAAAGAGGTAAGTGGCACTATTGTATACTGTAAGTAAGGAGAACAACGGAGTAAAGGTTGAGTATGTGTTAAGGGAGAGGGGCCAACTAGATCAAAGAATTGAGTAGCACTATCGTGTCAGTATTAATAAATAACTCTCCCAATTTCAATTGGGTGATGACGGCATCGTTCCTTGTTCTTCGACTACACCCTCTACAGAGACAGGCATTAAAATATTCTACCCGCTCAGTAAACGTCATCGGGATACAAATATTCGTATTTCGTTTCCAACACGTCATCTTTAATTAACGTCCTAAAAGACTGGTTGAGGAGATTAAGATACAGATACAGACACTAGGCCGCATCCCCCAGAATGGGAGGTGGCCGACGGCGAGGCGCACCTCACACCCTCATACACTCACACTCACACAACTTAGCCCTTTTGTGCTAAAGGGTCCGGCTGGTAGCCCCTCAACTTACACTCTGGGTCACGAGTGCAGTCGAGGATCCGTCGTCAGCAGCAGGGCCCGACAGTTTTCACTGGTTTACCCCCGCTGCATCATAATAGCCGGGCCCCCCCCACCCACGACCATCCCGACAGCGGGATGCCAAGGGCGGGAAAGCACATCAGAGCAGCGTCAAAATCAACCATTCAGAACCAATTTCCACTCACGCCTGTCCATTGCACGCTCTCTCGCCACCTCCACATTCATGTCTCTCCTTCCCAACACCTGCTTCACACCATCAATCCACCCAAACTTCGGTATACCTATAGGCCTGCGACCACTCGCCTCCGCATTCATCACCTTTTCACCAATCTCCCTTCATCCATCCTCTCCATGTGCCCGAACCATCTCAGTACACGCGAATCCACTCTGTTCTCCAACTTTTTCACCATCCCTGTTCTGATTCAAACCACGTCGTTGGTGATCCGGTCTCTCAGCGTTACTCCAGCCATGCTCCTCAAACACTTCATCTCGAAAACATTCAACCTTCTTTTATCCTCTGCTCTCACCCCCCAAGCCTCAGCTTCGTGAAGTACAGTTGGGACAACAACACCCTCATACAGCCCTCTTTTTGCTTCCACATCCAACGTCCTACAGCTCATTACACTCTTTAGTGCACCCAACACTTTACATCCCTCCTTCACTCGCGCCTTCACTTCAGTTTCCACTAGTTCAGTTTTCTCCACATGGGAGCCAGATACTTAAAACACTGAACTTCCTCCAGGAGCTCTTCATTTAAAGTGACACTAATTTGGCTCGCATCGACAGTCCTTGAGCATCTCATTATTTTACTCCTATCCACGTTCACTCGAAGCTTCCTCCTCTCACACACTCTACCAAACTCATACACTAGCCTACATAGCTTCTCCTCCGAATCCACAACCAGGGCCGTATCATCAGCTAATAGCAACTGACTCAACTGCCAACTCCACCCATTCGCTTCCAACAGCTCTAAGCCACGACCCAGCACACTCGCGTTCACCTCCCTGACTACTCCATCCATATAGAGGTTGAACAGCCAGGGAGACATCACGCACCCTTGTCTCAGTCCCACTTTCACTGTGAACCAATCACTCACCTCGCTTCCCACTCTGACACATGCTCGGCTGTCAGCATAGGAACTCGGCACTGCTTTCAAAAGGTGTCCGCCCACTCCATACAAACGCAAAACCCTCCAGAGCGCTTCCCTGTCAATTCTGTCGTATGCCTCATCCAGATCCGTGAAGGCCCAGAACACATCCTTTCCTTTGGCAAGGTACTTCTCACATACCTGTCTCACTGCAAAAATCTGATCAGTGCACCCTCTACCACTCCTAAAGCCACACTGTTCCTCTCCAATTGCTCAGTCCGTACAGTCTCTAATACTCTTGATCAGCACTCTCCCGTACAACTTACCAACCACACATAACAGACTGATACCTCTCAAGTTGCAGCATTCATTTTATCTCCTTTGCCGTTTTATAGCGGAACAATGCAGGCACTGCGCCACTCACTCGGTACCACGCCTGCCGCAAAACACAAGTTCAGTAACCTCACCAAGCATTCGACAATCGTTACTCCACCCTTCTTCAGGACCTCGGTCGCAACTCCATCCAAACCAGTGGCTTTCCCTGCTTTCATCACGTCCACCGCCTCCTGCACCTCTTCCCTGGTAATGTATGCAACAAGTCTTTCTCCCAAAACTGGCATCCGAGCGCCACCACCCACAGCATCAATGTCAGCCTCTTTGCCATCCTCGACATTCAACAACTCATCTAAATACTCGGCCCACCCCTCCGTACACTACCACTTTCCAACAAAAACTGGCCGTTTTCATCTTTCACCACTTCCTCCTTTCCGGTCTCTCCCTTTCTCATCCTCTTCACCTCTTTCCAGAACACCTTATTGTTATCCTCAAAATTCTGGCACAACAGTCTGCCCCACCTGGCATCAGCGTCCCGTTTGGCTCTCCTCTCCACCCGCTTCACCTTGTTTTTTCTCTCTTTGTACCTTTCACAAGTCACCTCCGACTTCACCTGCAACCACTCCTCAAACGCACCTCTTTTCCGTGCCACCGCCAGTTTGACCTCCTCGTTCCATCACTCGTAGCCTTTCCTCCTGCACCCGCCCACACGGCGCGCACCACACACCTTCTTCGCACATCTCAGCAACGCATCCCTTAACGTCTCCTATTCATCCTCCACATCTCTCAGATCCTGTCCTCTCACGTTGTCATATTCTTCCTTCAACGCCTGCTGGAACTCCTCGGCTCTACCTTTCACATTCAGTCCACTCACTTACACTACCTCTCTTCCTCCTCCCACTCGTTTGTTGCCCTTCCACTTCTGCTCCACTCTTAATCTACCTTCCACCAAAAGATGGTCAGACACTTCTCCACCCTTCCCTCCCAACACCCGCACACCCAACAGCCTCCCCACCACTCTCCTCGATATCAGCACAGAATCCATCAGTGCTCCCTCCACCATTGCACCATGGGCCATCCTTGCCCATGTGTACCTGTGAATATCTGGCTTCTTGAACAAACTGTTTTCGACCACCAACTCCTGCTCCATAGACAGACCTATCAGGTTTTCTCAACTGTCATTTCAACCGGGAACGCCATACCTTCCTATCACATTCTCCACCATTTCATCTCCAACTTTCGCATTAAGGTCACCCAGTACAACTACATTGAAATTACCTCCAAAACTCTCAATACACTCACTCAGGTCAGTCCAGAATTGCTCCCTCTCCTCTTCACTCCTCTCGCTGCCAGGTCCGTAAGCACTCTTAAATGCCCATCTTTCTACGCCTAACTTAACTTTCACCCACATCAATCTTGGGGAGACCTCCTTCCATTCGGTATCGCTATTAGTCAACCGATCACTCATTATCAAGACCACACCTTCTCGTGCCCTACCTTCCTCCACACCAGACTTTCTTCCACTTACAACACCAAACTCGCATTCGCCCTTACCTCTCAACTTCGTCTCACTCAGCGCCAACACATCAAACTTCCTCCTCACAAACATCTCACCAATCTCCCTCCTCTTTACATCACTCTTACTACAGCCACGCACATTCAGCAACCCCAACCAAAGGGTGCGGAGAAGAATGTGCCTCTCCTCCCCCCGCTCGTCTTGCCGTGTTCGAGGAAAGGTTTTACAGAGAACGGGATTCCTAGCCCCTTGGCTTAGCCCTTTCAGTCGCCTTTTACGACACGCATAAGTTACGGTAGCACGATTTTACTCCCGGCTACGGGGCGCCCCTTTAGTCGCCTTCTACGACACGCGGTGGATACGGTAGCAAGATTCTAAAATGCCTCGGCTACAAGGCGCTGATGCGGGAGAAAATTATGCAGATTGATCACAATGCTTAGTGCGGAATGGGGTGTGTAAATTGTGGGACAAAAAACGTTCTGCGGAGCGGAACATTTGGTTTGTACGTAAATGTGACATCCAAATGAGTTTCATGAAGCAGACACGCGGAGTGTGACAACAGCCGAATGAGGAGGACGAAATGTATTCAAGATGATATGTTTGAATAGCACAACCCGAGTAACGCGGATTGAGGGCAGGGCGAGAATACGAGAATTACACGGCTGTCATAAGACAGCCGTCAGCTAAAGTAGGTATGGGAGCTCAAATATGGTTCAGTCATATTGAGAGAGGGGTTGGAGATGAGTAAAACAGTGAGACATGCAGTGGAGAGGAATAATACTGGAAATGGGACAGGGGTAAGAAATCTGGTGTCAAAATGACTGTCATCAATAGGTATCAATGTGGAGGTAGCGACAAATCACGCCAGAGATTGAGCACAGACAGGATTCAATTGGATGATTTTGTTACCGCTTTGCAGTGCTTTCCAGCAATTGGCTGTGACAAGTCGGTTGCGCGGGGGCTTGAATACAAATAATATTATGGTATTAAATCAGCAAAACTTGTCGGGTCACAATTAGGGGAGATTAAGGTATTCACGATATTGCCAGCGATATCCGAATTTGGGATTCAAATATACCGATTTTGTGGAGCTATTTCCTACATAACATGTTGAAGTTTAGTTACTACAAAACTCTTTCCCTTTCAAACGATCTGCTTGGCCTCCTCTTGTACAATTTTTCTGCGACGATCGCCAAAAGTGAGCTTGTTCTTTGGACAATAAAATTGCGCAGCCAAGCGCAGAGCTGCTGGAATTGAATGACCTCAAGAATTGGTTCTTGCCGACGGTGGTGAGCAAGATGGGGTGGCACAGGAGAGCAAGATGGGGAGGCGGAGTCGAGCAAGTTGGGATAGCGGAAGCCAGCAAGCATGATGGGGAGAACGAGGCGAGAAAGTTGAAGCTGCGAAAGCGTGCAAGTTGGCCCATCAGAGAAAAGTTGGGCAGGTAAGTAGAGAAAAACGGAGCAAGGGAGGCGCGCACGCTAGGAGGCTGCGGCGAACAAGTTGGGACAGCAGAGGTGATCAAGTTGTAGAGACGAGGGCTAGCAAGTTGGGACGGAGGAATCAAGCGAATTTGAGCGACGGAAGTGACCAATTATGAGCGGCAGAGCCAAGCGATTTAAAGCAGCAGGTTTGAGCAAATTTGTGGAATAGAGGCAAATATGTTGATGGCTGAAGGGGAGAGCAGAGGCAAGTAAGTAAGGGCGGGGAAGGCGAACATGTTGGGCGGCAAAAGTGAGCAAGTTTGGGCGAAGGAGGCGAGCGAGCTGGAACGGCTGAGGCCAGCAAGTTAGGGTGACGGGGGGATAATCTGCGTCGGCGTAGAAGGTAGAACCAACAGGGGTGTGTACATCATAAATATTTTTAAAAACGGAAACGCCCTCTGATTCATCCCACTAAGCTAACACACTGGAAATGTCCAGGGAACCTGACTGCATGGATCAGTAGCTGTCTGCTCGTTCTGTTCGACATGCCTCACTTATCACAAATATTACATGCCGTCAACAGGCTGAATTCTAGAACAATTACGACATGTGGCTTATTCTATCAGTCTGTTTGACTGGCTGCCAAGTGTACATAATTCATTCGATGTTTGTCTCTGGAACAATGACATATAGAACACGGTTGGAGAATACGTTCAGTGAAACGTATGGAACATTTGAGAGCCTTGCAAATAGTGTAATCAATCCACTGTAACACAAAAAACACTGCGGCGTCTTGTTAGCCAGCACACTAATTTCATTGTATATTCAGTTCAAAAACTGGTATTAGTCCTGATGGATTGGATGCTACGGATATGATATCAATAAGGAGCTTGCTGGACTGCATTACGCTCCACCATAGCTCGTTATCTGATAACGAAGCAAACAATTGATGCTCTAATAGTAGATCTTTGAAAGAATGAATAAATATAGGGCTGGCCAATTTCACTATGATTATTTTCGGATGTTTTCAACACAAATAACATGATCTGCTGGATGAAAAGTCGTTATAATATAGTTTATGTGCTCAAAGCAGAAACTTTAACTTCATTTGATTTAAATAAACCTATTTCATAAGCCATCTACGTTGACATGTATTTGACGGCAAAGACCAGTGATGGTCTCATGCGCTTTCAAACAAATTTATCTACCGTATAAACTAAATTTACTTGGTTGGATATACATCAAGTTCTACATTACGATGTTACTCATCATCAGAAACCGCATTACTGTGGTACTAGGTTCATTGTGGGTATTCATTTATGTCGTTTAAATGACCCTCGGTGTGTGACTGACAGAGCGACGAGTTCGTGCCAACCTCCACTCCGACGTCCAAAAGAACCCTGATTGTGCTTTTCATGGTTCCCGAACGCAAGTCAATATACATACTCCGAATATCTATCAGAGTACCTAAAAAAAGGAACCCACTGGTCCCTACGACTGACAAATTCCCCCTCAAGGATCAAGGCCTACACTAACAAGTAAACTGATTCATAAATCCCTGAGTTGATGAGTTTACATGCTAATCAAGCACTCAATGCGTCGTTGCGTTGAATACAGCCTGTCCTAGTTATTGCTTTAACCAGAATGCTTCTCGAAAAAAATAGACTGATCAGGAGGCTGCCGGAATTACCATGAACATCTAACGTCTCGATAAAAGATGGCTCACAAAAGTTACAATCTCTTAGAAACTGATATCTCTTTCACTTTATCTTCCTTCTCAGTCCCACTGGCAACTCCGCCTGACTGGCAAGAAGTGATGGACAGGTAACTCTCAGATAAAGGGTCTACTCAGGTGTTATCCTAATGATGGATATCTTCTCCGTCAGAAATGAAAAACTGTAGCACCGTCGGACGTTTAGCATCGTCAAGATTGATACCAGGCTCACGGATTGCATCAAGTCCGACTTCACGGGGTACTCGTTTAATGACATCAATGAACGCCGAATGTCTGGGGTAACGGTCATCTCTGCCATATCTGCGAACGCGTAAATGTCTAATTCATCCATGCTCATCCACTGAGGCAGAGCTACGGATAACACAATGGCACATCAACTCTGGGCGTTCGAGCTGAGCGTAGCGAGTTGCGGGTGACGACAGATGATCGTGTTTTGATCATCTGTCGTCACCCATTCCAATCATAAAAATAACCAGCATACACACTCAGAACGTTGGTCAGCAGTAGAGACCCCATTATTGGGTCTTGATTGCTTTAATGCAGGTATAGTAAGCCATTCGTTAATTGCTGCTGACGATTGTCGTGTCGTTGCAATACTTTAATTACATTTTTTTTCCACTCAACATATTCCGTTTATTTTGAATTATTATCTTGGCCGTCTCGCAATAGTTTCGTTTCTGGTAATACATTTCCGTTTATTCCCAAATTTATTTCAATGTATCAATAATGGAGTAAACTATTGTTGTTAATCGGTTCCGAGTGAGGTAGCACCCTCAAATCCACTCGTATATCGCTCTATTCCTCTATCCCAATTCAGCATTTTTAAATCATTTGGTCCTTCCTGCCTCTCCAAACTTTGCAGTCTGCATCGCCCCTGATCTGCCTTGCACCGACTGCACTTCCGAGCTGATGAAAGTCCGTCAGGCGGGCTTCCTCGTAGACGTCCTACCTCGTGAACGTCCTTCCTCGTGAAAGTCATTCATCGAGGACGTCCTTTGTTGTGTCCTTCCTCGTGCACATATAGATATGACCTGCGGTGTGATGGAGGGAATAGTCTTCAGCATCGAGGCAACAAGCGCCGGGAAAGAGGCCTTGTTCTGAAGAATAAGTGAAAACTTTAGATGCAAATGAAATTTTTGAAATCAGGAATTTGTTAAGACATTTAATTACATTTTGATGTTGACGGGCCTGTAAAATATCGGTTCTTTCTTTATTTCCCGCTAACAATAATTAAATAGTGTCGAACGCTCACCAAATGTTGAGTTAATCCCTGCATGTTTCACACCCATTTGAAGATAATTTGTTGGACCATTGCACTTATGGGAATACTTTGTCACATACTGCTCACAAACATGGTCCTCCTTACAACGACTCATATGCATGATCCCACACAACGGCAATAGAGAAAATAGCCACCGTACTCCAACTACTGTCGCCGTCATCCCCTCGGTCGCCACAGCTACCAAGTCCAGCAATTCTCTTTGATATGCAAATCCTCCCACTACACATTGGGACCGAGTGATACTTCACTCTTGACTCATGAAGCGGTGAGACAAGCTATAGAGGTGCTGGAACAACACAGAGAATCTGTATCTTCGAGCACTCCGAGAAGCAACATATGCTCTGACGTTTCGAGACTCGTTCCAAGCAGACAGCTTGTGGTGTCTTACCGATAAAAAAATGCATTACTTTTCGACGTAGCAACCAGCGATATGCACGTGACAGGCTGAGGAGGAACCTAAGAAAATATTCGTTAACATTTTCAGGTAAGCAAAACCTTTCTCGGCCATCAATCAGCAAATGGCCGATCAATAATTGCCACGGGTTTAGAATATTACCACTCTTCTCCTTAATTGGGAGTGTCGTTAAAAAAAATTGAATCCCTTGAACTTCGCTGAAACCATCGTCTATCTTGAGGTGTACGATTCATCTGATCATTTTCTGCTGGTTGAGGCAAACATGAAAAAAACTTACATTCGGTTTTTCTTCTCCGTTACACGAGACCGAAAGTCGTGAAACTCCAAGAAGCTGGAAGTAAACAAGAGTAGAGCAAATAATCATCCAAGGCCGAGTTGTTTGAGGCCGAGTTGTTTCACTTTAGTTTTTATTACAATGGTGACAGAAATCATGCACTAAAATATTTTTTTGAGTTATCACACCGTTTTCATTGGTTTGTTTTCCTGGGCACAGGTAACATGGTATGTTATCTATGAAATTAGTTTAAAAAATTTTGTTTCCGTATGCTAAACATTTTATGAGAAATGTGTTCTGACCGTACTTATTTTAATTATTTTTCTTGAAATCAATATTTCAATGTTACGTTTTGGCTTGTCATGAAATTTTGAATGACGGAGAATATAGAATGTCCCCAACAATGCCCATCGGTTAGGGGTATGTGAAGGTAAATTTACTCACTACCCTTAGTTATACGTTAATATTTAGTATATATATTTAGAATATTTTATCTTCAGCTCAACTCACGCCGACGAGGACTTGCTCCATATCATATGTGTATCTTGATATTTTTGTAATTGTTCAATATGTCATTAGATTTAAATAAGTTGTCCAGCTTTCAATTCCATAAAATCCCCCTTTAGTTTCCTTCAATCAATTTGACCTCTTAGCATCCCTAGCATCCGGTCACCTAACCGAGGGACCCCATCAAGTTCCCAAACGTCCCCTTTCAATCCACGGGATACCACCGCGTCCTCCGGCAATCATACCCCAGTTAACTACCGTCCTCTGTGCCCTAAAGTAAGCCCTCGACATGAAGCTATTTTTCATTTCGAATTTCGCTAATACAAAGGTATCCTTTCCCTGAGAAATGAGTCTGTTCCTCGTAGCGGTGCCCTCTTCCCCAGGTAAAAGATTAATGGTCTGAGCCGGAGGAGGCCACCCGGTATTTTGTAAGGATTCGCAAGCGGGTCACGTGCGGGCAGGTGGCATGGTGGGACCAAGACGAGGTACTGTACTGGCGCAGAGGCGATGATTTAGCTGCCTATAAACGTGTAGTGGTGTTGAATGACATTCATTTGTCTTCCTCTCGTATCCGCTTGTTCTAATTGGTGTTCGGTGTGGAAGACGGAAAAAACTGTTCAAACTTGTTAGCGCAGTAAGTCCGAGAATACTTCTAAGACTTTGTAGGCATTGGGACTAAACATAATAAGAGTAACAAGGGCTCTATCTTGTCTACAGGTAACTAATGAAAAATACCGAGAATTTCATTACCTAGCCTTCACCAATTGTCTTTGAGCACATAAAATAGGTAATTGGTTACTGCCTACATGTCAGGTCATGAATGTTGTTTACCTTACCCAATACTCAGTTCACTCCTACTTGCGTTCATTTTTTAATTATCTCACGCTTCAGTGATGTTCTAAAGTCCCAATAGTGGATTTATTGAGGAGGGTAACAGTTACCATTGCTGCGTTTCTGAGATTTATCCAACAACAAAGTTTATGTTGTGCTGACTGTACAGTGGAAAGCGCCTTTGTTGCTGTAAGGGGAATTAGCTTGTGCGCTGGTTGGTCGTCAATTGTCCGCGCCTGTGAATCGGTCCCTCTTGTCGACAGTCAATTGTATGACGATTGCTTCGTTGATTAATGGCTGCAGAATCGATCGACTAAGCGGCGGGATCGGACGGCGGGACGAGGCCTTTGGTAGCAGCAAGGCTCTAGTGTCTCTGGGTCCAGTGAGAGTAATCTGTACTTGGTCTCGAGTGAGTTGATAGTGACAGTGCTTACTCATTATTGAGTGTATTTCGGCAATTGTTTATTCGTGCCGAATCTTTTGTAATATTTTGTTTATTTGTTTGGAACTTCCGCGGGAATAAAATTCACATGGGAATTGAGAAACAATACTAGGCTTAAGTGTCTCGTTAATATTTATGTACATTTCCACACCATTAGGTAATATTGAGTCTGCTCCGTTTGGAAGCAAGTTTGAGTAGTATTTGACGTTTACGTTCGAAGGTCTTCTATAGGTCAGCGACGTTCTGCCACTAACGGAAGTGCAATTGAGTTTGCGCTCATTTACCAACTAGAAATTGCAGTCCACCTGCAAAGTTAACTTGATGGACTGGGATGATTTATTCAGTGGGTAATCTCTATAAGGATGCTCCCCTCTTTTTGGGTGGGAAAACTCTACCGTGTTTAGATTACCGGCCTGAATTCGTCTTCGGATCTAGGCCGATGGTTGTACCATCTGGCCTGTGTCCCACCTGCGGTTTTCCTTTGCAGTATTTTAGAAGGCGGGGCTTGTGGCCTGTGCGTTCATCTACGGGACTCGGCTAACTCGATAGCCCGGCTGGCAGATCTCAATTTGCTCGATAGCCCGACTGGCAGTTCTCAACTTGCTCGATAGTCCAGCTAGCAATTCTCTCCGCGTGCTCGATAGCCCGGCTGGCAGTTCTCAACTTACCCGATAGCCCGGCTAACCGATTTTTACTACTCGACTTTGAGGTGGCCAATCTTAGTGCTACACCATAGACGAAGTCTAGGGTTGACGACGACTGGACCATCCGGAGACCCTCAAACCTCTGAGGGAGGTTGGCTGCGAGAGCTGCTTCCTTACTGGATCAGTCTCTCAGCAATATCTTGATTAAGTTGCCAGAGTCTACCAGCTATTTGTTAGGATATTCTATATTTGATCGATGTCCATTAATTTTCGAATATATTTATTAATTTGTCACGTAAATAGATTCGGTGGTAAATGAATTCGCGCGTAAATATTTCTATGGTAAATATTCCTAGAGGAAACACTTTCGGTGGAAAAAATTTGATTCAAAATGCTCTCGGTCGTAAATGCTTTTTTTTTAAGTTTTAGCTCTAGGCTACTAGCTTTTGATCGTAAACATTTTCCGTCGTATAAGTATTCCTCCCTGATATTTTCGAGTGCAAAATAAATCGCGTGGATCAGCTTTCAGCCCTAAATGCATTCTGGTGGAAAAATTCGAGTGGAAAAGCATTTGTTCCTAAAACATTCGGTGCTAAAGGGGCATCTCCTGCTGTAGTCTGATAGATAATTGCTGACAGAAAATCCTGGGCACTGACATTTGGCGACCTTGCCAGGACAGTATTCTGTTAGATCGTGGTGTGGCGGTGTTGGGTTCATTGGGTGATAGGATTGGGCTGGTGCTGGAATGCCGCAGTGGTGTTGACGAGTCCAGGCTGGACTAGGTATGTGATCCGTAGCCTAGTTTGCCGTATCATTGATTGATTAATTGTTATTCCTTTTCTGTGTCTTGTGCCCGTTGATCACGTTTAGTGGTGCCCATTAATTGGGGTACATTCTGTGTTTAGCGATTGGGATCCGTGCTCAGGCTCCCTACTTTAAATCTTGGTCGGCAGTATCTAAGTATTTCATTAACTTGTGTTCCATTCAGTAATAATAGGTTAGGCTCCCCTATCTGAAATGTCTAAATTAATAGAGGAGTTGAAGCAGGAGGGCGAGTCGTTGAGTCTTACGGGAGGTGTGTCCGTATGTCCGTGAGAAAGACAGAGCTGCTCGTGACGAGAGAGCTGAGGAACGCGAAGCTGAGAACACAAAGCGAGTTAGAAAAGAAGAGAGTATCCCTTGAGCAGGCTAAATTGTCAGCTGAGCAGGTTAGAGTGGCTGCTGATCTTGAGCAGGTTAGAATGCAGCAAGAGTTGAGGCTTGTTCATACTAATGCCGGAGTGATCACTGAGCAAGCGTCATTGTCGGTCGGCCGGATTAATAGACCCCGTTTACCAGTTTACCGTGATGGTTAGGACATCACCTCGTTCTTAGTGAGGTTTGAAAGCATCGCTGCATTGCTTAATCTCAATCGGAGTACGTGGGCGATTCATTTGGGTACCCTCCTGAGTGGGCGGGCCGCATAAATTTACGCTTCATTGTCCGATGGTGTCGCGGCTGATTACGATGGGTTAAAGAAATCTTTGTTGTCTGGATTCAATAAGACGCCGGAAACATACCGATAACAGTTTCGGAACCTGCGAATCAGGTTCGACTAAACTTATCAAAGAGTTTTCTGCTCAGTTAGGTCGTAATTTAGACTTGTTATTAGAGTCCCGGGATACGGATAAGAGTTATGAGGGTGTACGTGATTTCGTATTCCTAGATCAGTTTCTCGCTTCGGTATTTTCGAAATTAAGACTGTATATTAAAGAGCATGGTGTTACTTCCCTTGTAGAAACTGTGAACTTAGCCGACGATAGGTCCATGGCCAGGAGTGTTCGTGATAAGCAAACTAGATCCCCAGTGCGGTCGAGTAATGAGGGCAAAGCGAATAAATTTGATAGCGTTAAGACTGAACAATCCAATGTGGACAGAAGTCCGAATCCGAGAGGTATACATACGTCAGTCGAATGGTTTCGACGGAAAGTGTCTTTATTGTGGAGCCTCGGGGCACCGTAAAATTAATTGTCCCAAAAGTCCATCGGCTATACCAAAGCCCTTTACTGAAGATTCTGGTAGGACCCAAGGTTCAAGTTATATAAAAATTAGTTTGAAAGGCAGTTGTCCCGTTGAGTTACTTACATGTGGTACTGTCCATGATGCCAGGGTCTCGTCAATTCTCAGGGATACCGGATGTTCGGCTAGCATTGTTAAAGGGGAAGTTTTACCGGATGTAAATCTTAGGTCACGTAGAAGAGTCGAGGTTTTTGATTATCTTGACAGGAGGAACGTATGGCTTGTTGTCCGTTGTTACATTAGCTGCAAATTCTTCGAGGGATAGGTCAATGCAGTTCGAGCTCCAATTAGACTTTGTTCAGTCTTGATAGGCAACGTGCCTGGTGTTGAAGGAACGAGTAGCAAGGCCTGGTGTGCTCAAAATTAAGGAAGCCTCAGAACAATCTGTTCAAACCGTTCAAGGGGCGCGAGAAGGACTTCGATCATTGCAACACTTCGGTGTGAACTTGAAGTGTTGCAGCAAACCTGTTCCTCTCTGTCTGACCTTTGTCCATAAGCAAACTCTGGTGAACTTGTCTGTGGCCGAGCAGGTATGGTTTCCCGTTTTATTAACATGGATGGTCTTCTATACAGAGAATGTAGCCAGTCCAATTATAGCCCTGATATAGGTAATCTCGCGCTAGTTGTTCCATCGGAATGTAGAAAGACAGTTTTATCTGTGGGTCGTTAGTCCCTAATGACTGGTCACTTTTCTCATAGGAAAACTGAACAACGTGTACGAGATCATTTTTTTGGCCAGATATATATGGCGAGATTAAGCGATTCTGTCATTCATGTGATAAATGCTAACGAATGTGTCCGGAAGGACGTGTTAAAAATGTCCCTCTAGATAAAATGTCCATAACAACCGAACCATTTAGTAGAGCAGCGATTGACCTTGTGGGTCCGTTGCCGCCTTGATCGAGTGTTGGCAGTTGACCACGCAGCAAGGTTCACAACTATAAAAAACGAAAAGGCAAAGAGATGAAGAAGCCTCCAATGCCCAGGCGTCACTGAGCAAATAGATCAGTAACAACCCGCAAATAACGGCTCACCAGGACAAGTATCCTAGACTACCTTCACTTGTCGCAAATGCGGCTCCATTCATGGAAAACCACTGCAAGAAACACGACCCCTCGTTAACATGCCCGACTCATGAACACGCCAATAGCGAGAACTATCACGGCCTCGATAACGGCGCTTATAAAAACTATTCTGGAAAGCTCATACGCGAGACCCCTGAACAACCAGTCATCTAACCGGGCCCAAATATCTCACAGGCTACACAACCACCCACTCAGATCAAAAAGGCTACCACAAAAGAAGATCCCCTCGCTCACAAAGCCAACACAAAGAGCACAAACCAACGTCCTCCCACGAGAGCACTCCCGTGAATACTCTCGACCCGGAACCCCTAGGCAAACTTAAAAACGCGAACACCACGAAAAATCCAGTATATAACGCAACCACTCTAAATCATCCAGGTCTGAGTGTGAACAGCCCTAAAAAAATACACCAAAATACTTCAGTGGAGCTGCCAGGGACTCGGAAACATGAAAGACGAATTACAATCCTTGAGGGCCACCCATAAACCCATAATAGATCAAACTCCGAGAGACCGCCACCTTCAGACCCCTCCAATATATCTTACACACCCGCGAATGTCACACCAACGTGACTGCTCACGGCGGTCTGGCACTTATGATCCACCAAAGCGTACCTCACCTCCTCCTTCCCCTGAGAACGGAACTCCTAGCTCTCGCTTCAAAGATATGCGTCTCAAGGCCAATAACAGTGGTATCCATCTGTTCTTTATGAAGCCATGACCTCTCGGAGGCACTAATGACCGAATTGCTAAACCAACTGCCCTCGCCTTTACTCCTCCTTAAAGACTTCAACAGCTACCATGAAACATGGGGATTGTTGAGAACAGACCACAGGGAAGTGATAATGACTAACACAATAACACTCACAACCTGGTCCTTCTCAACGACGGACAACCAACCCGAATCATTTCCTAAAGCGAAACTGTCATCGATTTATCCATATGCTCCCTCACTCTGGCATCCCAACTCGATTGGGGAGTTTTGCCTTCAACACACGACAGCGACCATAACCCAGTCATCATATCGCTTCACATTAACCAACCAAACAAA
>SDVV010004861.1:0-19768 GCA_016164225.1 Gammarus roeselii
TACATGCGCTCGAAATGATGCTACTCAGCCTAGACCAGCTGTTGCTGCTGCATGGGGGTAATTAAATATTTCAATATTGGTGGGACCGCTAAATTTGATATGCGAAAGATCATGCACCAGCAGCCCGAAAGAGTAAATAAGCTCATCTCATTTGAAAAACAGGTATCTCTAACGCAACCATACTTGGATTAGGGATGACGACACAGCGTGAACCAGCTGTTGCTGGGAGTAACGTATAGCTTCGTAGTGTGACGTGGCAAAAATAACGTGGGACAGAGCTAGGACAATCACTTCACATGTACACAAGTTTTGAGACACCGAGTTATGAGCTAGGACAATCACTTCACATGTACACAAGTTTTGAGACATCTTCGAGTTTTCAGACAGATGCTCGAACTCTATAACTATCCAAGGACTAAGAGATGCAGACGGGGAGGATTATATGCAAAGATTAGAGAGCTGCACCAGGGCCAGATAAACATATTTGTGAGACAAACATTCTAATAGACACATTCACGGATCGGAAAGATACACGTGATGCAGGCGCGTCTGCAATTTAAAAAAAAAACGCAGGGGCCTGTTGAGCCTTTGAAGGGATTGTGATGTGAGTATATTGTGTTTGATGAGTTAATGCGTTGATGGGTAACTTGACGAGCCTGATTGAGATCCTCGATTAGCGCACCACGCATCTGAGGAATATATTTGTAGGGGGTTGAGATTTGTTAACACTTTCCATTAGAACCTTTATGAAATGTAACTAAATTATTAATGATTTGCATGCATTTGTTAATGCAACGACATAAATTTATTAGGTTGTTTACGTGCCTTCTAACCGCGAAATTTTCACGGGTACTACAAGAGTGGTATGTAGTAAAGTAACGACAGGTATCGGCAACTTTTTGTCGATACCGATACCGGTACCTTCACCGTTTGCAGATACTTGTCGAAATCGATACCGATAGCAACCAAATTTGATGGTACTTACGATACCGATAGCGATACATCGTCGTATCACTAGAACTTGGTAAATGTGATGAAGATACCATCGGTCAGTTGGACATAATCATTGTTTATTCAAAGGTATCATTGCTGCCCAGGTATTTGGCATTTTATGTATGAATTCCTAGTTTGGTTTTGAATAGAACAGATTAGTTCATGTATCGAAAATGGTAGAGTGTGATTCAACTTGAATTACTCCCATTGACAGCAAGGAGCCTACTGCAACGGTGCTCATGATACGCGTTGAAAACCTCAATTTCTTCAAATGATCCAACACCCGCGAAGGCTCGCAGACGATAACGCAAAGACACCGCGAAGCACTCAACCACGAAGCATCCTGACGCCGGCATTCACTCTGTATTTGCTCCCGATAATGGGATGGAAATATTTGTAAGCCAAACCTGGCTCCTGGAATTTTCCGAGATGACAAAGTTTATTATCCAAGAAAAAAAACGGTGCCGTATGGACATCGGTAATTGAACGAAGAAGTGCTGTGAGTTCAAATCGCTCATGTAAGATGGAACACGCAATAAACAATTCCGGAACGTCCATGCAGAGTTTGAATTTCTTCTATTACAAGCGGCGTCTAAGGGACGCAGGTCGAATTAGTCCCTGCCGGACTCTTTGTGTGTCGGAGAGCATGTTTATGAAAAATTTCGGCTATATTGAAAGTCATAACAAATGCATAGTCTAAATGTGTTATTAACTTGCTGAAAATTGGTTGTGCTTCTAATAATATTGGATATTTTTAATGACTTCGACTAGACATCGTGGTGTGTGGAGTGAAGAAGTGAGCGCTCCTGACAAAATGCCTGGCCTGACCTGTGACAATTGCGAACCCGTCAATGGGGTACACGAGACCAGTGGCGTAATGGTGGAAGGGGAGGATGTCGGAGGCCCAACCGACATCTGTGGCGCAGCAGTCGTGGCAGATCCGAGCACACATGGAAAAATAAAGACGAACAATATAATATAAATGATAATAATAATAATAATAATAATGATAATAGACTTTATTGAAGCACTCGATGGTAAAATAGTGATTACACAACAAACAAGTTTGATAGCGTTCCTACCAATACATTCAAATTACGCACCAAAAGAACATACATGGGACAAGACAGAGTAAGGCTGAAATACGTGACAAAGATTCCTAAGTTGAGTTGGCGACAAGCGCGACTAGAAACATTAATAAGTCCCTCTAACAATTGACTATATACTAAAGCTCACTTTTTGAAAAGGAAAGCACATAGCCACCTGCCTGGCATTCACGTACGTACAATGGGCCCACAACATGGAAAGGCAGACAGATGTCAAACATTATTTCTGTTATTATTGCTATCTGCCTGCACCAGCAGGATTCTGTCCCATCTCTCTATTATTGGAGATAATTCGTATCCCTCACTATTACATAAGGCCTCCAGGAAGGGATTATTAAGTTTTATAATACGCTCCTGGAAGCTGTAGGCACTTTTTCTAGCTCGTACCTTAAGACAATCAACATCACATGCTGCAAATAAAATGCTAGCACTCGTTTTTATAGGTACACCAATCAACCTCCGAAGAATATCATTGTACGCTACTCTCAGTTTACTGATAGTGGCTCTCGTAAATGTACACCACAGTGAGTTACAGTAGATAGGGTAGCAGTAGGTTTTCAGAGTTGTATTTTTACATCTGTTGGGCATAACTTAAATTTCCTTATGCACTGATTGGCAACCGCGTTTAATTTCCGGAGTTGCTTGGAGATATCAGCATTGTCACACCGGTCGTTTGTTATTAAGTGACCTGGGTAGGGGAAACTGTCCACATTATCCTACTGAGCACCATTTAACACATTATTCGTCCGGAACTGAAACCATTGCATGGTGCGCGGGTTTACTAGCATACAAAAAGATTTGCTTGTATTGTACTCAATGTGTTTTGGCATCCGCCTCGCATATATTTAGCATAATTTGAAGAGCATCCACATGAGGAGCCAGTAGGACCATAATGTCGACATAGCTAATTGCGGTAATACAGCAGTCGCCAATATGACACCCACAACGGCTAAGAGCTAGACCCTCGTGTAGGCTATCTACATACACATTGAACAAAAGGGGAGAAAGAAGGTTTCCATGCCTTGTTCCATTGGTTGTTCGGAACGGATTTGAGGTTGAGTTTCCCCACCGTACTGCACATTGTTGTTGTTTGTACCAGTATTTTAGTAGTTTTATGATGAGCACAGGCGCCCCATTTCAATTAGTATCTTAAACAGGGCCCAGTGATTAACGCGGTCGAAGGCTTCTTTTTTTGGCATCTAGAAAACACATATATATTGGCGACCCTCTACTGACAAAGAAGAAATTAAATTAATAGTTTGTTTTAAGGTAAAATAGCCATTTCTTTCGATGTTGAGGCCCAATGCCAAATTGGTTTGATATTGTTTGAAAGCATTCGTCAAGTCTGTTTGGAATCACAATTTTTAGTTGTTTCGATGCGGCAGTAGCAATTGATATTGGTCTGTAATTGTTTACATCTGTCGCACATTTTGTCTTTGTTTTAACAATAGGTTTTACAACTACATCCATAGGTATAGCTTTGGAATGAAGTTAGACTTAAGACAGCCAGTGAAGAAAATAGTCATGACATGCAGAAATTGAACCGTACCATACATAAAGACTTTTGCTGGTATTCCATCCTTCCCTACAGTTTTACCATTTATTAATCTCTTGACAGTTGACCTAAGCTCTCGCGTATTGACTTCATCATCATTCTCATTATTATTATTGTTTCCCTGTTTAAGCGCCTCAATAACAATATCATTTACTTACACAAACTGGTTGCACGTACTTTCTCCTCATGTTTCTTGCAGAAGCGAAGTGCGTATTCGCAGCCGTTATTCTTTCTGCATTTTTCTTTATGCATGGGGCTATTTTGCGGTTTCCCAGCATTTCGCCATTGCACATGGGCCGCTTCGCTGGCGTCGTGCAAGACAGCCAAATGCCTGGTCCAACCCGGAACTCGGCGCATTCCGCGCGGCATTTTATCCCGAACGCTTCTCTCGCAGACACCAGAACTGCATTACAAATACACCCATAAAGCTCATCTAATTTATCCATATCAGCATTTGCATGTATTTGAATCAACTCAGGTGGCAGAACAGTTAACTTATTGATAAGAATTGAACGAAACAGTAATTTCTTTGCAATGTCATTACACTGCCAGTTTATTGATTGAGTGGTTGCGTCCACTTCTGCCATTATAGGGAGCGCACGTAGTGATAGCTCTGCATGAAGCGGCAAGTGATCTGACAAATTGCATATTCCCCAACATAAACCCACGTGACATTGTTTCTAATTGTGGGGTAAGAACAAAGTGATCGAGCTATTTAACTGATCTCCCGTTTTGATTAAAACGAGTTTGCATGTCCAGTGGCGGCAGTGCAACATCTACAAAGTCTAGTTCACTGTCCGCCAGAAGTATCTGCCATTCGCTAAATGTTCTGCTGCTTGGGGGTCAGTTAAATTACCCCATAACACAAACATGATCGTAATTTGATCCCCCTAATACAGCCTCTAGTTTCCCATTATATGCTAAGACCAGCTCATCATTCCTAAACTAACGCGTAGAGATGCTATCTGACTATTAGGCCGGGTCACGAGTAGAGTGTATCTCGAGATAGCGCCTTTGCGAGACATTGACGGATAGAGGTGAATCGTTATGCTAGCCAGCCAGTGGTATCATTTCCAACTGACTGCTACTGTGAGCGTGCGAATGACAAAAATACATACACGTCTTCAGGATTTATTCTGTAAATGTTTCTAGGTGTAAATCTTCCTAAAATGTAAATATTTCATAATATGTAAATGTTACTCTGTAACAATGCTACTACGTAATAAATGTATAAACATAAACTTGAACATGAATGTTCTATTGTCCACAGTCATACGGATTGAAAATCCGTGAACGTATACCCATGCAACCGCTCCTAATATGATGAAAATAGATCCATGTACATGATTCAAATTTGTGAAATTTCCTTTGTAACCATGCTACTAAGTAATAAATAAATAACTTTAAACGTGAACATGTATGTTTCATTGTCCAAATTTATACAGATTAAAAATGGGTGAACGTATAATTGGAGCGCATAATACCCTAAATACGTTAATGTGCGAGCAATGAAAGCGAGTAATAATAACAGCGGTGTCTGCGACACTAAATAAAACTGTACATAAATATTTAAATACTATAAAAAATAATAAAATCCTACACATACAATTAACCTTTCATGTGCCAGGCTAACATTTTTTTGCGGAGTTACCGAAGCAATAAAATCTATCGTTAATTCATACAATAATACACACCTTTTACAATACCCATTTATAAATCCTATCACAACGCTCTAAGTGTCACAAAAGAAAAAGTTATAGGTCGATCAAAGACTAGCAATAAATACCTATTGAAATAACAGCACTGCCTGCGACTCTAAATTTTAGGATTATATAGGTATACCATTAAAAATATTGAAATCCTACACGTAATCATAAACAATCAATAACAATCTCCAGGGCGTTTTCGGTGAGGGCGTTTTCGTGCCCAATATCTCCAGGGCTGTTTCGCGCCCCATATTTCCAGGGCTGTTTTGCTCCGCCTATCTTCAGGGCTGTTTCGCTCCGCCTATCTCCAGGGCTGTTTCGCTCCTATATATACTACTCATGAAGTCTTGATTATTTTCTCAAAATAGACGTTTTCTGAAAAAACATTGATGATACTATCGTAAATAATATTTCGCTACATGAAATCCAAACCGGCCGCCCCTAAAGATGAGCTACACGAATTCAAGTTGAACCCTTGATTTCGTAAATTCAAATAGTGTATTTGATAATTAAGTATCATGTCTTAGATTTAGGTATATAATATTTTTTCAACCCTTCGTGATAGTGGTTGGTGGTTTTCCCAACGCCACTTAGTCGTGATTATTTTCCATAATAGACGTTTTCTGTATGTACTCTTATGATACTATTGTAAATAATATTTCGCTCCATGAAACGAACCGGCGGCCCTCAGAGATGAGCTGTGAAAAATTCAAATTGAACTCTCGTTTTTGTTAATTCAGATAGTGAATTTGATAATGACGTTTGATGTCTTAAATTTAGGTATTAAATTATTTTAAGAATTGAAAATCCATTGCCAGACGATCGAAAAAATGGTTTAATAATGATAATAAATTGCTAAGTTGTTATGAAAGAACCCAGTTTGGATATCCCTGTGTTGCTTTAGCAAGTGATCGCGACCAGTTTGAGGTCATGTTATTCTCTTGCTTGAATTGTTTTCTCTAGCGCCCTCTATTTACGTGCATGCAGTCCCCAGTTCGTCGTAGGCGTTGTTGCAAGGTCATTAAGGTCAAGGATATCATAACACAGTTATTCATGCTAGCCCCTGTTGCTATTCATTCATCCCATCATATGACTCTGTTTACAGTTCATTCCGGTGGCTGGGGCTTGCACAGCAATGCTTAAGACGCAGAAACAAAAACATGCTGACTTCTTCGACTTGAAGGATTTGCGACTTGGGGTGGTTACAACTAAGGTGTCAAGGGTGACGAAGCAAGCAAACGACTTCACGGAAGAGTTTTTGATGTCAAATGAGGTTGCATGAGCTGTCATTTGCGGTGTAGATTGTGGAGTGTGCGCCATCTCCTGCACTGGTGATATAGGGGTGCATGCATTATTTTTCGTATATTACCGGTATGTTCCTGATGCGGCGTGTTGCGTATATTGTGCTCTGTTGTGTATATTGTGATGTGTTGTGTATATTGTGCTGTGGTGGGAACATTTTATTATGTAGTGTATATTATGTATATTGTGCTGTGTTGTGTATATTGTTTTGAGTTGCGAATATTGTGCTATATTGTGTATATTGTGATGTATTGTTTATTTTGTGCTGTGTTGTGAATAATGTGCTACGTTATGCATATTGTGCTGTGTTGTGTATATTGTGCGGTGTTATGAATATCGTGCTATTTTGTGTACATTGTGATGTGTTGTGTATATTGTTCCATCTATTTGGGTCGGTTCATGACTCATGCGCGGACGAGGTAGTTTTTTTATTTATATCGAAAAATTATATAATAACATTTTCACTATGTAAAGAAGTTATGATAACAGCGAATATCGCAAATTATCCGTGAAACAAACATGCTGGTGCCATTTTGTTATAATAGAAATACTATTTCTGCAACATGAACGGAAAAAACGTGGAGGGTCGTTCCTGAATTTCCTAAACATTGCTCCATTCCATAAACCAGTATGAAGTAAACTGTGTAACGAGAAGTGGATGCTAGCGCTAGTCGGTAGTCATCATGTGTGAAGCTGATCGTGAGCATAATTGTCAGACACTGGAATTGACGCGCAACTTTGGGCTCAGAGATCTTCATGAAGCTTGTCACCAGCTTCCGTGTCGCAACATTTTACTCTTGGTATGCTTGGCGCACGACCACCGAATAGCGACAGCTCTCACTTACAGAAATCCATTTAATCGCGGAGTGACCCACCTCATCTATTTTAAGTTAATTGCCGGTAGTAGACCAATCTAATTCAGAAGGTAAAACACATATTCAATAAATCAATATATTCGAAACCTCATGAGATCTAATTTCTAAACAGAAACGTAAACAATTCCATGTATTGAATAATTTCCCTATATTTAGAAACAAATTGTACAGTGCTGCAGAATCCAACTTCCAGAGGGCGATTCGAGACAGATGAATCTATTCCATATGCCTGACCGTTTTTTTCTTATTCACTATCTTTTCTATCCAGATTAAAGTTTCCCTTCAGCAGTTATCAACCACCTCTTCAATGGCCACCTGTGGTATTGTTGATACAACACAATTGTTTTTTACCTGCAGATATTAATTTTTGGCCTGACCTTGGCGTGGTTTCAGCAAATGTGTATTCATTATGACTAACTGAAAAAAATGTTGGTTATGAGCACATATCATGAGTACCGTCAAAGTCGGCTCCTATATGTCAATGAGATTAATTCATGTTGAACCAACCTATTCCACTTTCGCTAAATAAACTGATGTATACGCTCGTCCAAAGCCAAGCTAAGAGTTAAAACCGAAAATATCAAATTGCTTGGCATTGATGATAACTTTCGCTCAAAAAATCATAGTATTCTTCTGGCTGAGAAAATCCTCAACCCACTCGTCAAGTTCATCGCAATAAGTCCAACAGCTTCGATGCAGATTATGGACACATTCATAAACAGACAGACAGGCAGACAGACAAACAGATGTGACGACATCAGCGTATTATAATGTACGTTGTTAGTACCCTTGGTATTTTACGGTTCGAAGTCGAGTGTTCAAACTGAGACTACCCATGGTTGCATCCAGAAATTCATACATATATTCAACAATTTGGCATAATTACGAAACGGTACAAATTGTACGTGTTAACAAATCTCAAACCCCTACGCTTAATAAAGGAGATATTAAACAGATAATGTGGCATCAATTATGAATATTGCTTTTATGTCCGTCAAGTTATCTATGAACATTACATCACATACCTCGCCAACTTCAATCACAATCCCGTTAGATGACTCCATAAACTCTCTCCCCTTTGTGTGTTCTTTTATTTATTTTCCCCTTGCATTCACCTGCACATGTCTACCGAGAGCAATCATCTGACCCGTATACATGACTCTAAGGCCGTAAAATTGTTTGAGAACCCAAACATTTGATTGTCCCACATTTATTCCCGTAGTTCTTATATCCCAGCTATTGAAGCTATTGAAGCCAATATTCCAATATTCCTTATTGATACGTTTAATTAGGTCTATCCGTACCCAGTTCTTCTACATAACCATGCTAGAACGTCATTTTTTGTTTAGGAATTTCCACTGATGCACCGCTGAAAAAGTTTTGTAGAATACACGCCGCATTTGTTATAAGATATTTTTTTCAATCGATGGGTGCATCCGGGACGACGTTGAACACCCTGGACCATTTACTGCTGAGAGTATGAAGTTGATTCATAGGCTTGGTAAACAAAGATAACGTGGGACAGATAGTGTACCAACTGCCCGTGACAGTATGAAAGCCACAGCTACTTTGAGAAGCTGGTACATCTCGAACGTGATATGATATGAAGTATATTGAAACCCTAATTTTCTTCTGCACATCGGCGTTCATTTAGGAACAAATGAGAAGGTAATGTCGAGTCCATTACTCAGAGGGCGCTCGAAGCTGATGAATTCATACCCTGTGCCTGGACATCTAAACTGTAATTTATTGTCTTTGCTGTACAGAGTCAACTCTCCCTGCTGCCATATCCTTGATCCGGCTATTTGGTTTTCTTACCAGAATTATTTCTCGGATTTGTGGTGGGCTGTTGAGCCAAGATTGGCCTGATATATATTCCCCAAGGGTTTCAGTGACGACAGGTGGTGTTTGAGTACTAAACACGAGAACCGCAGAAGAAGCTCCTCGGTGCCCAAGTGTGTAATTTCAATTGAGCCAAGCTCTGTCATTCTGGCTGAACAAACAATTATATACGAGTGTCCAAAGCCAAGCTATGAATCCAAGCTGGAAATGTCAAAGAACTCAACAGCGGCGATACTTCCGATCCGGAAAGTACTATCTTCTTGTTGTCGAGGGTACCTTCAACACATCCATCAAGTTATATATCAGTCGGTGCAATGAATGAACTTACAGACAAACAAACAAACAGACGTCAAGACATCAGAGTATTATTATAATTAATAACGGGATAATTTTGGGCGAAATAATTATGTTTTCCCTTTATTTCCAGTTTGCTGTACTTCATTGAGTTTAAAATTGGATGAATTGGTACATTAAATAGTAATACATGCTTTGTTTATGTTTCTTATTTTGGATAGATTTCCTTCACAAACTACATCATGTTTAAGTTGGGTTGAACTTCAAGAGTGTTATAGTCAATTAGAGCCGGGAATATGCGCATCCAGGAACTTCTTCATCAAATACTTTTTTCTTTTAGGTAAGGTTAGAGGAGATAGATTAGAAAACTAAAATCAGGTTAGCCGGGGTTTTGCACCTTATTTTGAAAGCCTAAAATTTTTTCAATGAGTTTCATAACTCATATCTAAAAGTTTCTGTTGTGAAATGCTTCAAGATAGAACTGCTGCAAACATGATCTGGAACGGGGCCTTCATATATGCTCCACAGATAGTGTGGAGCATCACACGTTAACACCTGTGTGGAGATCACACGTTAACACCTGTATACGAGGGTAACGCGTATTTACCTACTCTGCAGTTGCAGTGTTTTTATAAAAGAAACCGGTTCAAGTATTTCAAGTATACCAACAGCCATTGAAAATTTAGCCGGTGGTTATTATTCAGGGTGACCAATAAAATGTTCAGAATTTAAATGGCTCATGAATGAAAACAGAAGTTTCTGAACATTGAGATTTGTAGGTATTATTTCATAATTCATTGGTAACAGAAGAACAGGACTTGACACGGACATCAATCCCAAAATTTGAATGTACCCCTATGAATAGTAGATGTGAGGACAAAATCGCTTAATAAATAATGAGTGTAATGAAAGAGGGTGTAAATTCCAATTGAGGAAAGAAAAATAATAACTTATATAACAGTTCATTACTTATTCTGTAGAGTTTTGCAGCATGCTCTTTGGTTTTATTGCTCCAACACTACTACGTTATCATATATGAATACATTCAAGCACTTACTAGTGTCACTCAATACAACTATAAACGTTCAATGAAACGTACCAACAGTATACATTACCAACGCGGTCAACATGGAAAATTGTTTTGTGGTATAGTTTCAAAACGGTGTCAGCATCTCTTAGCGTCCATCAGTTTGCGTGTTTTCGCTTGAACAAACATCATTGCAGGTTGATGTGCAACATGTTGATAGCAGGTTAAACAGTGCCTCGCCATTTGTAAGACGAGCTGGTCATCCATGTTGTGCGGTTCAGTGCAGATTGTCTGTGTTGAGCGATTTACCAGCTGGACAAAGACTCTCCTGGGCATTGCACAATTCATCAGCTCTTTCACCAGACTCCTCTTGACTTCTCTATCTTTCCTTGGTCCAACGGCTTGGTGATCAGCCGGTAAGGAGGTTTCACGTGCTCGCCTGGGGTCTGTTCAAACCTGACGTTTAGCGATGAAGAGACCTGGTCAACCAGCCGGTTGGCGAAAGAGTTACACTTGTTGCATCTGGCAACCGTTCAAGCCGGGTATCTGGCGTTGCGTCCCAAGTTAGTATTTATGGAATCGTCCATTCTTCAGGGTCTGCTTAGCTCAGAGATTTCACCAACTATTCTACCACTTACAGGTCTTTCAGCTAACGTTATTGCGGCAGGGAACTATCGCACTAGGCACTTCTTAGACGCTGTATCAAGACCATCAGATCAAACTTCTTAGCCTGATGATTGCCTCGTACTCCGTAAACTTACGGACACTGATCCAAATATTATCGTTAGGTCGGTGTGACATATTCTCAGACTTTCTGTTACAGGCGTGTTCACGAAATTTGGTCGTGTCCACGAAACATCGACAGGTGGACCCATGGGCAACCAAGTGACTCAGTGTCTTGCAGGTGCTCTCGCGGGAGGCTGCCGCTGCTTGACCAACGTCAGCGTGGTCCATTGCAGAACGTTTCAGCTCTATGTCGGTCAGCTCGGAGGCGAGCTTGCCCGATTTACCGCGTATTAAGTTGTAAAGATGCACCGGAGGAGCGAACTCCCTTTGAGCAGCTCGTGAATGTAGGAACACTGAGTGATCTGTTCATCAGCAGGCCGTGGTACAAGTGCTTGAATACGTCCACACGTGCCTCATTTGCAAGTAAGGGGTTGACGAAGTTCGTTGGGTGTCAACCATCATCACCAACAGTTTCACCAGCTCTGGTTTATCAGGCGATTGCTTGATGTAACAGCTACCACTTTGTACTTTGTTCCATTGGTCTCTGCAGCATCATGCTGAACATCTTCACAATGTTGTTCGTGTTAACACGAGTCAACGGCATCAGGATAGCACTATCCTCGTACTTTTCTGCGACTGAGTTGAAATGAGGGCAGAAAACGGCCTTTGAGACGATGAATGTTATTTTTCCAGATTGACAGACTGGCCCGTTTACTCCTCTCATGACCTGGCTAATGAGACTCTGCCGGGGCTCCAGTTTTTCCCGTACAAGCCCAGTAAGGGTTTTTCTTGCGCGATCAAGAGCGTTCTTTACCTGCTTAACCAATTTGAGTCACCGCTGTCTTTGGGTGCGGCAAGAAGAATAGAGCTTAGCTCCCCATCGTTACCGATCTGAAACAAGATTGAAACATCTCATTGGACTACAGTTGAACAGATCTTCCAGGGTAATGATTATTTATTCATAGAAGAACTAATTAGTGTGAATTAGGATCTTTTGTTGCTCATGAGCCCAGCACAGCTAGCAGATGTTGACGCCAGACCAGTTTGAAGCTCCTGCTCTACCGTGGGTCTTGCTCTTTGCGGTTGGTTTATACATCTTGAAGAAACCACATTAGACTTGATACTTATTATTTGGCATTTTGATTTGAAGAGCTGGGTAACACTTAGGTCAAAATTCAGAGACCTGAAATGTTTTTCCGTAATAATCTGGATTTGTATCACTCACAGCGACACATAGATGTAACCCAGAGCGATCTCATGTCTACTTCCTGGAAATATGCACTCACATGTTCACTGGAAAATTATTGTAACTCATTATCAATAGTGACTCATCACTTTACAAACTACCCATAATAAAATGTGCCGATTAATTATCTTGTGTTGCTGTGGTTTTTAATTGTTTCACTCATTCATTTTCCATACCTAACAGTCAATGATGTGATATATCATATGTACCACATTGTGTACCTTTTCATTTTCATGGGTAGAAGAGCCCTCACTTAGGTCCTGAATCTCCGCGGATTTTAATTAATTTAGAAAGCTTCTGCGTTTTTTTTCTTGTATTCTTTTACTCTTCCTTGGTTGGATACTAGCTGCTTCAATATGTTTGGACAAAAATTATTAGACATGATTGACCGTGATATCAACCATCTGAATGTGCTCTATCCTGATTGAAAAACTGAGCGGGAATGTGAATATAATAATTTAAATACTTGCTACAGATTAGACTGCAATACTATAAATATCAGGACTAACATTTCTTTGTTAGATAAAAAACATCAGATCACTTTTACCAAGAAAGGGACAATTTTAATTGATTTATGCAATCATTAAATTGTAAAATTTGATGTAAATAGCTTCGCAGAAAGCTGGCAAACCGTAGACACGAAAGATTTGATCAATTTTAAAACTACAATTCTATTCGCTCATTCAGAACTGATAATAGACGTGGAGAAGCAATCAGCACATATATTTCTGGGAAATATACCTCTACAATTTCTGACTATTGTCCTGCTAGTATACTATACATCGAAACCCTTCTGTTGAAAGTAAACTGAAAAATACATACGTATAATCATTGCAACCAACAGCTTACAAGACACCATCCGCTAACCCTAGTCTATTTATTACCATATTAGATGAATTAATCTAATCATGTAACAAAATAAAGACTGAACATTTCATTGTATGTGGAGATTTTAATACAGATATTTCGATAACGACAATAATGCTGCAGAACTCCTGTCGTCCGTGAACTGCCTTCCATTATTACCACTGATATCGAAATTATTAGAATAGACGAAGCCAGAGACAAGGCCACCTTAATAGACCATATCTTCATCACAAACCCGCATAAATATAACTGGCATCTCAATATCTGATTTATCAGACCACCCGTCTATCATTGTAATTCAGAATTATTTTTTATTTAAGAAGCAAATGATAAATGGAAACAAATTAAATACAGATGAATAAACGATTTAACAATAGGATATCTCTATGACCAGTTGAGTCAATATGCGTTCACTGAAATCTTAAATGAAAACGACTGTGATCTTGCTATCAAACAAATAACTTGTATAGTAGAGGAAAGTTGTAATTTTTGCAGCCTTTAAATACAAGAGCAATTCTTCTGCAAGGCAAAACGTGACCCTGGATTACCTATAGCTTTTATTGAATAAAAATACAAACAAGGAATCATTATTTCCATTTGTTCTTGCTAGGCAAAATGCGAAAATTTACCTACACCCAATTCAGAAACCGCGTCACAGGCTTGGTTCGATCATCTAAACAAACTTACCACGAAAACAAATTTTCTGGATACAAGAAAAAATCTCAAACGAACGTGGAAGGTGATCAAAAACATACCAAGACCACATATGAGTAAGCATCACCATCCTTAAAAAAAACATTGCCAAAAACGAATATACAGAAGATCAAGAACAAGCAACTATACTCAATGAATACTTCGTGAAGTTCAGTAAGAATATTGCCGATAGAATAAGTGATTATGGAAACGACCGTCTCAATTATCTATTGCATAACTATTCTGTCAATTCTTCAAATTTTTCACCAGTTACTGTTCAGTACATTAACTAAATTATCTTATCTCAAGAAAAAACTGGAAATATGACACCCATTTACAATGGTGGTGACAAGACATCATGATACAGACAATTACCGACTTATCTCAGTCCTTCCCTCCTTTTCAAGAATAATTGAAAAAACTTCACAAACATCTATTAAGTTACTTGAATGTGAACAGTATCCTTCACGAACACGGGTATGACTTCAAAGACAATAAAAATAGGACTCATGACACATCAAATCACCTGCAGTACCTATGTAATATCATAGACTCAAACTGCATTGTATTTTCTCTGTTTCTCGAATTTCGTAGTGCCTTTGGCTGTGTCGATAATGAAATCTCATTATCTAAACTAAGGTTTTATGGAATACGAGGAATAGCTAGTGATTGCTTCACTTCATATCTGTCCAACATAAAGCAATATGTAACTGTGAACGGGTTGCAATCTACTACGCTATATTTTAGTCATGGTGTTCCTGAAGGTTCTATTTTAGGGCCCTTGCTTTTCCCAATTTATATAAAGGATATAGTTAACGCATCATCCTTTTCCGCGTGTATATTGTTTGCTGATGATAGTACCTTATCGACTTGCATATATTCAAACATCATAAACATATTAACAACCTCAACTATTATGAAACCTGATCATATTAACATGTGGCTAATTGCGAACCGAATTAGAATTAATAACAAAAAACTAGTTCCATATTTTTCTTCTACAGACGTTAATTCAAGTTACCACTTATAACATTTTGAAATGATAGAGTTCATGAGATAGACACCACTAAATTCCTCTGGGGTAGAATAAAATAAAAAATCTGTCATTCAAAATCATATCGACCACATATCATCTAAACTGTCAAGATCTATTGTCATTTTTCATAATTTGTATGAATTCTTCCCCTAAGTTGTCCTTAAAGTCCTTTATTGCACGTTGTTCCAGACATTTTTAATTTACAGAACCAATGCCTGGTATGGAACAGACAAAAATAAAATTGACAATGCTTTCAATGCAAAATAAAGCTGATAGAGCTTCACATTACCTTCCATTATAGTCTCATACTAATCACCATTTACAGTTTCAGGATAAATATCCTGAAGCTGCAAATCATTCCAAATTGCCTTATACGCGTTCAAAGATTTTTAGAGAAACTATGATCAAGGCCTTTTACATTCAATTGGGAAATTCTCGGGTGTGCAAAGTAGTTGCACAAGAAATACAAATAACCTTGTAATACCCATTTATAATAGATCAAAAAACCAAATCCAGCAACCACTTCAATTAATAGAATTTGGAAATCGTTAACTCCTGTTTATCGACAGAATGTTTCGTTTTTATATCTTTAAGTCATGACTGAAAGAGGTATACCTATCAGCTCACTATAGCCCAATAATGATTTATTATCGCTTTATAGTATTCTCACCTTCTCTCAATCGTACCTGAATTTGTAACCTAGTTAGAAGCAGATCAATTACCTGCTCAACAGACCTGTGGTGTATTTATAGTTTAATTTTTCCCGTATTATTAGTGTTCTTTTCTCAGAAAGTGTCAGGTAAGTAACTGTCCCTTTGCTGTTTCCGGCTTAATGAATCACGATACAGTTTTATAGGTATTGTAGGAGTAGATAACATTGATAGGCTGGTACGTAAGGATTACGTTGCCCCAGAAGCTTGAAAAACCTAAATAGGGGCTTCGATTTTGTACCCTGAAATATCATAACTGTAACATGAAATAACATGTAAAGTGTACCATCTTGTAGTAATGAACAGTTTCAAACAGTTTCAAACTGTTTGCTTACAGCATAGTGTCTCTTCCCATGCAATTATCTCCTCTGGAATCGTAATTTTTCTGAGCCCGACCTACAGTAGGTACCATGAATAACGGTATCAACTTAAAATAACATTTTTCTTTACATTTCAAGAGCAATGGGATCGATTCACATTAACCTTTTGTTATATATGCCCTTAATAACGGTATCCCCATTTGCAAGAAAAGCGTTTAACAGCAACAAATTATTTTCGTCAAGCAAGTACTTTATAAAAGGCAACAGAATGTACTATGAATGCGGAATGGATATTGAGAATGTATACTTTCATGTGTTTCTCGTGTAATATCAATTGCTGTTGTGGTTGATGAACTTAGCGTGGAAAAATTACACTATGCATGAAACGCCGACAATCCCCCTAGTTACGTCATAAATGTATTTTCATATGTTTTGAATCGTCCATTTCCCCTTCGAACGAAAAATACTGCATTTTATCTGTACCCTGACAAATGTTGTATAAATGCGCAGTATGCCATTTATGGCAGCTGGCATTGATTGTAGAAGAGCTGCGAGCTTGTGCGCCATTTGTGATTGCTGGCATTGATTGTAGAAGAGCTGCGAGCTTGTGTGCCATTTATGACAGCTGGCATTGATTGTAGAAGAGCTGTAAGCTTGTAGGCCATTTATGACATCTGACATTGATTGAAGAAGATTTGCGAGCTTGTGTGCCATTTATGACAGCTGGCATTGATTGTAGAAGAGATGCGAGCATGTGTGCCATCATGCAGCAGGCATTGATTGTAGAAGAGCTGCGAGCTTCTGTGTCATTGATAGCGGCTGGCATTTATTGTAGAAGAGCTGTGAGCTTGTGTGCTATTTATGGCAGCTGGCATTGATTGTAGAAGAGCTGCGGGCTTGTGTGCCATTTATGACAGATGGCATTGATTGTAGAAGAGCTGCGAGCTTGTGTGCCATTTATGACAGCTGGCATTGATTAAAGAAGAGCTGCAAGCTTGTGTGCCATTTATGACAGCTGACATTGATTGCAGAAGAGCTGCGAGCTTGTGTGCCATTTATGACTGCTGGCATTGATTAAAGAAGAGCTGCAAGCTTGTGTGCCATTTATGACAGCTGGCATTGATTGCAGAAGAACTGCGAGCTTGTGTGCATTTATGACAGCTGGCATTGATTGTAGAACAGCTGCGTGTTTTCGTGCCATTTATGGCAGCTGGCATTGATTGTAGAAGAACTGCGAGCTTGTGTGCAATTTATCACAGCTGGCATTCATTCTAAAAGAGCTGCGAGTATGTGTGTCATTTATGACAGCTGGGATTGATTGTAGAAGAACTGCGAGTTTGTGTGCCATTTATGACAGCTAGCATTGATTGTTTGAGAGCTGCGTGCTTGTGTGCCAGTTATGACAGCGGAGCTGGCATTGATTGTAGGAGAGATGCAAGCTTGTGTGCCATTTATAACTGCTGGTATTAATTGTAGAAGAGCTGCGAGCTTGTGTGTCATTTATGACAGCTGGCATTGATTGTAGAATAACTGCAAGCTTGAGTGACATTTATGACTGCTGGCATTTATTGCAGAACAGCTGCGAGCTTGTGTGCCATTTATGACAGCTGGCATTGATTGAAGAAGAACTGCGAGCTCGTGTGTCATTTATGACTGCTGGCATTGATTGCAAACGAGATACGAGCTTGTGTGCCATTTACGACAGCTGGCATTGATTTTAGAAGAGCTGCGAGTTCGTGTGTCATTTATGACAGCTGGCATTGATTCTAGAAGAGCTGCGAGCTTGTGTGTCATCTATGACAGCTGGCATTGATTGTAGAAGAACTGCAAGTTTTTGTTCCATTTATGACAGTTGGCATTGATTGTTTAAGAGCTGCGTGCTTGTGTGCCATTTATTACAGCGGAGCTGACATTGATTGTAGAAGAGCTGCAAGTTTGTGTGCCATTTATAACTGCTGGCATTAATTGTAGAAGAGCGTCAAGCTTGAGTGCCATTTACGACAACTGGCATTGATTGTAGAAGAGCTGTAAGCTTATGTGCCATTTATGACTGCTGGCACTGATTGTAGAAGAGCTGCGAGCATGTGTGTCATTTATGGCAGCTGTCATTGATTATAGAAAAGCTGCGAGCTTGTGTGTCATTTATGACTGCTGTCATTTATTGTAAAAGAGCTACGAGCTTGTGTGCCATTTATGACAGCTGGCATTGATTGTAGAAGAACTGCGAGCTTCAGCGACATTTATGACTGCTGTCATTGATTGTAGAAGAGCTGCGAGCTTGTATGCCATTTATGACAGCTGGCATTGATTGAAGAAGAGCTGCGAGCTTTTGTGTCATTTATGACTGCTGTCATTTATTGTAGAAGAGCTACGAGCTTGTGTGCCATTTATGACAGCTGGCATAGATTGTAGAAGAGCTGCGAGTTTGTGTGCCATTTATGACAGCTGGCATTGATTGTAGAAGAGCTTCGAGTTTGTGTGCCATTTATGACAGCTGGCATTAATTGTAGAAGAACTGCGAGCTTCAGTGACATTTATGACTGCTGTCATTGATTGGAGAAGAGCTGCGAGCTTGCATGCCATTTATGACAGCTGGCATTGATTGAAGAAGAGCTGCGAGCTTGTGTGGCATTTATGACTGCTGTCATTTATTGTAGAAGAGCTACGAGCTTGTGTGCCATTTATAACAGCTGGCATAGATTGTAGAAGAGCTGCGAGTTTGTGTGCCATTTATGACTGCTGTCATTGATTGTAGAATAGCTACGAGTTTGTGTGCCATTTATGACAGCTGGCATTGATTGTAAAAGAGCTGCGAGTTTGTGTGTCATTTATGACAGTTGGCATTGATTTAGAAGAGCCGCGAACTTGTGTGCCATTTAGGACCGCTGTCATCGATTGTAGAAGTACTGCGAGCTTGTCTGCTATTTATGGCAGCTGGCATTGATTGTAGAAGAACTGTGAGCTCGTGTGCCATTTGTGACAGCTGGGATTGATTGTAGAAGAACTGCGAGCTTGAGTGACATTTATGACTGCTGGCATTGATTGTAGAAGAGCTGCGAGCTTGTGTGCCATTTATGACAGCTGACATTGATGGAAGAAGAGCTGCGAGCTTGTGTGCCCTTAATGACTGCTGGCATTGATTGTAGAAGAGCTGCGAGCTTGTGTGCTATTTATGACAGCTGGCATTGATTGTAGAAGAACTGCGAGCTTGTGTGCTATTTATGACAGTTAGAATTTATTGTAGAAGAACTGCGAGCTTGTGTGCCATTTATGACAGCTGGAATTTATTGTAGAAGAACTGCGAGCTTGTGTGTCGTTTATGACAGCTGACATTGATTGTGGAAAAAATGCAATCTTGTGTGCCATTTATGACAGCTGGCACTGATTGTAGAAGAGCTGCGAGCTTGTGTGCCATTTAGGACAGCTGGCATTGATTGTAGAAGAGCTGCGAGCTTGTGTGCCATTTATGA
>SDVV010004862.1:0-19768 GCA_016164225.1 Gammarus roeselii
TGTGTGTGTGTGTGTGTGTGAACCCCGAAGCACAAATACAAATGCAAGATCATGAGATGTCTGTCTGTATTCATCCTGATTATCATATGCCTGCAATGGATTGTCAGAGAAACCGTGTCGGAAACACCATCATTTACACCGATCTGCGATCTGACCTTTCGTGGTCTTTAAGGTCCACTGACCTTTCCCCTTTGGATTAGCTTATCTGGGAATTTGTCAAAAAGACTCCTTTCAATGCATAACTAGACACAATAAATGCCCTATTAATGCCAGAAACGTAATTTCTTCCATCGGCCAAGTCTTGCAGTCATCTCAAATGTCTAAACGGGTGACCATTTCAAGCCCTTTTAACAAACCAAATGAAACATCTCGATATGTCCTTTTATGTTGTCAGTACCAACGACCTTTAATCACTGGTTTTACCATCCAACTATAACAGAGGGGAACAGAGGGGGAACAGAGGGGAAGGTAATTGCCGTAATAAAGTTGCAGGTTTATTAAAAAGGAACGGGCAGAAATTAAATTACGTGTCTCGAACATTCCACAGATATACTTTGTAACACTTTAACATTATATATTAAATGGTCACTTAACTAGAAGCCTCGTTGACCTAGAATGTAGAGTGGAATTTGGACGGGAGTGGCCTCGTTCATTTACGGAACAAAGACGCCGTCAAACTCTTGCTATAGGCTGAATAGATTTCCTATATATGTAGTTTTATTAAGGCCACACGGGCTCGTCCGTGCTCAGGCTGCTGCGGTCGGCCACTTCAAAAAACATAACGTGGAGTAGTTGACAGCTGTAGCTGAGCAAGATGGTCTAATGAGTAAGTTGAGGGTTTCTTGCCCGTGCGCACGGACGGGCGACGCACGGACGACAAACCACACCTCATCAAGTACTTCGCAGGAAAACGTGCATATGAGACAATGGCGGAGTGGTTCGAAACCATTGGCCTGGGAAAGTATAAATTACTTCCATTCAAATGAAAACTATAAATTGCACTACTCTTATGAAGGTAACGACTGTGGTGTATAGTATTTTCTGGTTGCGAAATTAGTGCGGACTGGATTGCATTTCCTTTCACGGCACTTTGTCATTGACCAAGAGAACACACCAGAACGTACGGCTAGCCTCGCATCCAGTACCAGACATTCCAAGATATTATGCAACGTCGCTTCCCAGCCAAAGGTCACCCAATAAAACACATATCAGTATAAAATGCATGTCAATATTCAAGGACCACTTGCGCCTGACGTTGCCACTCATTCCCCCATGAATTTCATTCCCTCAAAAGTTTCAAACGGCCAAGGCGCACCAAATTTTACCGAGGATTCGGCAGGAGTAAGAAATCGAGGCGATAGGTTTAATAAGGATAAGCTCTGAAACTAATAAATTATTATTATTAGTTTCAGTACCGTGCAACCACTTTACTGTACTTCATACAGTTAAGTGGTTGAAAATAACATAAACTGCTCAGTGAACTGCAACAGAACAATCAAGTACGAAATAATCATAATTAATTAATTTTTATACCCAGTTTAAAAGCTATATTTCTGATGTTTAGAGGACTCGCAACTCCAAGTGTTTCAGACTTTGTGAAGGGCTCAAATTGGGAAAGGTGACGTTGTGGAGTGAAATGTTATAAGTTTTCTATGAAGTATATGCTACTTTACTAATACCAGCTTCATTGTTCACAATGCTTAACGAATTCATATACCAGATTTGCTTCTTCTACTTCAAGAAAATATGACCTTGTCAAGATGGCATGTTTTTCCTCCAGCGTGAACGCGGCTTCTTCAAGCATCAACTGTTGAGGGTTGCCTGCCTGGCCTGCTCTGCCTCCCCTCCTTCCCTCTCCTCCCTTCCTCCCTCGGCTGGTATCCTGTAACACAAACACCATTATTCTTTCCTCTGCGTCGCCACCCGTTTCCTCCTGCCCAAGCACTTTAAACCCCTACACTGTTCCTATTGCTGTTTTCTTACAGGGAATAAATAAATAGACTGGAACTCACGGTTACTCAGAACTGATAGAACATACGTTGTGAAGTTAAAATTAAATCCAAGTTAGTTATCCAAGTTAAATCCAAGTTAGAACAACAACTGAAATGAAGCAGTAACAATAAGTTATTCAAAGTTATAGTCATGGGACTTAAGTTCTTTTATACTTTAGGGTGTACAATGTGTTATGGGACCGGTTAGAGGGTCACCTAGAGGAGGACTACGAAAATATGAACTTAACAATGATACACTGTGAAGTATCTTTCATGCATCGCCAACAGTGTTTTGAACGGAATATTTGCTAACTTGAGCATAACGAGTGGTGCTTCAAACATGTGTAGTGAGTGCTGACACTAGAAGGAAATTTAAAGAGACGCTTTCAACTCAGATAATACAGGCAATGCGTGTTCCTTGCCATATCTTTCAGCTTATAGGACATTTTTATCCAAACAAACCTGGTCCAATATTAATTTACCAAGTAACCCATGAATACCACACAAAAAGAGTTTCTACATTCTTCCAAAAGTTTCACTTGAACGTAACCAAATCCTGACCAGCCGTAGACAGTTCCCTACTGTTTCTCTCTGTTAACTCCTCTACCCTCTACACACAGCATTCCACCCCACACCTAGACCTTTTGAACTCCAGCGCATGACAAACGCACACAATGAGTACCTCTAAGCTCCAAAGAGGGGTGTCTGATACAGAGATATATCGTGAAGTGTTTTATGTTTCTTAAATATTATTTTGAACAAATTTTTCTCATGAAACACTCAATCTGATTCTATTGGGCTTTATTCAATATGGATTTCAATGAGAACATACAGTGCAAACTTGGACAGATTCAACATTTTTTGGGTTGATCCTAGAACATAAAAGTGCAAATTTGGATTGACCTGTTCAAAGTGTTCTATAACGCAAACACATGTATTTTATTTGCATAACTGAAACTGAGGAGTATTTGAAGAAAAACTAAGGGGCAGGAATATTTATCCCTCAAAAAACTTAGGACTCTGCTGTAACGTCTTCATCTCAAGTCTCACCTCTACACTACCACCCTGCGCCCTCTTTCCCTATCTCCCCGTGTGCTCGCCTGCACTCCGTCAGCTCGTTAGTGGGACCCTCTCCGCCCGCTGAAAGGCCCATCTCCTGCTCCCCGCTAGTTCGTTAGGAGGACTCTCTTCGAGGCTATAAGAACCATCTCCTGCCCTTTGCCAGCTCGTTAGTGGGACCTTCTCCGCCATCTGAAAGGCCCTTTCCTGCTCTCCGCCAGCTCATTAGTGGGACCTTCTCCGCCCATTAATGGGACAATTTTCTACATTCCGCCTGCTCGTTTGTGGGATCTTCTCCGCCCGCTGAAAGAACCATCTCCTACTCTCCGCCAGCTCGTTAGTGAAAGGACCATCTCTTTCGTCCGTTGAAAGGACCATCTCTTTCACCCCACCCGCACGTTAGTGAAAACCTCTACGCCCGCTGGAGGGACCACCTTTCTGCAACCTGTCCGCCCGTAAGTGGGACCCTCTCCCTCGTTGGAGAAACCATATCTTGCACTTCCATTTAGATAGATAGCAATTTTGATCATAGTGCCAGAATATATAGCAATTTTTATCATAGCGCCAGAAAAAAGTGCGCACTGCGAGGCACTTCAGGTGATATGAGTAACGTATAAAAAAAAAATACTGCACGCTTGTGGTTATGTTGCGATGATCAGGAATATATTCCACAGGTGACCTTCTCCGACTTAATCTTCAATCTACCACTGACGATCATTAGCCTGAGTACATCAGGTACGGTGCCAGAAGGACATTGACTCCAGTGCACTAGGAAGCCTGAGCCCTCGAATCAAATCTTGTGCACAGGTGCTCAATAGATTACTTTTTTGCGTATTCTTCTCATGTATTGATACGTTAGTGTCTTTAGTCTTTAGTTTACATTTTTATGTGTCGATTAGCCAAGATTCTTGTTTATAAAGATTGCTTGTAAGTAGTTACTTTTTTCATAACTTTTTACTTTATTTTATGAGCTTATTTCGCGTTATTAGAGTGCTCTCCAAATTATATTCATGCGTCATTTTTTTCTCATGTTTATGTGTCGATTAGCCTATACTTCTGTTTTGATGATTGCTTGTAAATAGTTACCACAGCAGTATTTGTGTTTTGTAATGTTCTGCACTGATCTGTGTTATTCAATCTTCTACGCTAAAAATAATTATTATTCCAGCAGTCGCTCACTTCATTAGCAGGATTGTGTTATTCAGAGAAATGTGTTTCTCATAAGCAGTATCGTGTCCTTCATAAGCAGGATTGTGCTATTCCAGTGTTCTGGTCAGTGTTCCTTACTTTCAGTGCTTCCAGTGTGCAAACATTATAATCACAGCAGTCGCTCACATCATTAGCAGTATTGGGTTTGTCAGTGTTCCGTACTTTCAGTGTGCACACCCTTGACGGGCCGCACCGTATGGTCGAAGGTCACCCAAATGGTCGATGATACTACAAATCATGATTAATTCTGCAGTATTTGTATTATTCAATATTCCGCACTACAGCAGTATTTGTGTTACTCAATGTTCAGCGCTAGAAAATATTATTATTATTATTACAGCAGTCGCTCACTTCTGCGCAGGATTGTTCTTTTCAGTGTTTTCAGTGATCCAGCCAGTGTTCCGTACTTTTCGTATTCCCAGTGCGCAATCATTTTTATCATAGCAGTCGTTCATGTCATTAGCAGTATCTTGTTTTCTAGTGTTCCGTACTTACAGTGTCATGCACTGCAGTGTTTCTAAACTGCAAATCGACATTGTTAAACCAGCCTGTGACATCAAGCAGTAGGTTCACCACCATCTCCGAGTCCAGCCTCAGTACATCCCCCCCCCCCTTCGCCTACCTTCTCTTTTCGGCCTCAGCTGTGTCAGCCCATAAACGCGCCTGCTTGCCGGAGTGCAGTGAACCTACATCCACCACCCTTCCCATCCCTCATCAACCAAACCGATCGTGCACGATCGTGCACAATATAAGGTCACGGGTCCTCCTCTTAACGCAGAGCCCTAAAATGATAAGATAATAAAACGCTCTCTCATCCCCTCCAACAACGAACCCTCTAAGTAGTTCACTTCACGGAGATTTAACCTTGAATTACGACATGTCGCCCCACAGCCACACTGCGAACAGAAGCAAATCCTGCTGCATATGTTATTATGAAACATGCGAGAAATGCGCATGCGCCAAGAGTAACAGTGCCTGCATATCATGTAAAAGCCAAAAATGCACCAGAACCATCAAGCCTATAAGCATAGAGCTGCCTCATTGCCCACATACTCCGGTGGCCAGTGCATGTGCCCCAAAACGCGAAAAAGAGAAGCCTACCCTCTCCCACAGGGTTACTCTTTTGGGGATAAATACTCACCCAACGATGCTGAGCTCCCCATCTCCCACCCTTTGGACCTCTGAAACTCAGTCCATAACTCCAATTTATTCCTCAGATACAGAGCCTTTAATCGCCCTCTCAATAGAAAAATCCGCAACTGCAAAGCCGACTCACTGTGAAGCATCAGGCACCAGCACAGGGTCAACAGAAAATACCAAGACCTCTAATACAATACTCATTGGTGATATCCTCTTGAAAAATATGCTAACGTCCGACCTTTCAGATAGATGCACTTGTGAACAGATAAATATCAATGACTATGGTGCTCTGTTCAAAATCATTGAGAGCACAAATCCATTCAAAAATTACATTATTGGGTTCACGGACTACGTCGAAAATGAAGTAGTAGTCAGAATAACCACAGCAATTATAACGAAAACCAAAATGCTAAGCTGTACATGGCAGAGTCCCTCAATCTGAAAACAATTGAACAGAGTCGCCGTTTCATGGGTCTTAGCCACTCTTTGAGGCTCAAAGTTATCCCCATAGGCAAACTAAGAGATGAATTCTCTGGTGCCCCCGACGAACGATTGTTTCATTCAGAGGATGCTAGTCTAAACATTAGTGGAATTATCAAATTTTTCAACACGATTGCACGTTACGTTCCTCAGAGGGTACAGGCATTGCCATCCCTGTACTATAACAATGTCAGAAGCTAGCAATAATAATATTACTCTGGTCTCCTCTCTTTCTCTACTTCCCTCCATCATATAGCCATCATCTCGTGTCGTCATCCCATCACACGTCAGCAAAGGACATCTACTCGCTGACAACTCACATCTCAGATTCTTCTTGTAAACCCCAAACTAAAATTGAAACTAGAAATCATCAATCAGTTACTCCTTATCATCCCAACACAATTAGCACCCATGCAACGATTTTTCAACACGGTCGCAGCAATAGCGTCCCTTCATCGCCTCGTCATTTCTTCGCCTACCCTCCTCTTCCCCTCTACACTACTGACACAATTTCGTCTAACTATGCTTGCAAGCATAGCCCCAATCCTCCCCTTTCGCTACCATTCCATTACCTCAGCCCAAACTTCGACTATACCTATTCCGCTAATCCCTCCCATATATTACCCCCCCCCCGCCCGTTCTCTTCTCTAGCTCCCTCGTTCGCTACCATTCCCTAACCTCAGCCCAAACTCCAACTTAGCCCATCCCGCCCATACCTCCCATATATTACCCCCCTCCATCCGTTCTTTCCTCTAGCTCCCAACTTCGCTGCCATTCTCTAGCCTCAGCCCAAACTCCAACTCTACCCATCCCGCTAATCCCTCCCATATATTACCCCCCTCCAATTTTTCCTTCCTGAAGCCCAGTTCAGCTATCCTCAGCCGTGCCTCTCTTCAATCACCGATCTAAATTTATTTCTACTGGTTCTGTTCGGTCTCCTCTGCTCCAACCTACAATCAACAACAAAAAACAGAACCCAAAGCAAGGAAATCCCAAGCATACAAACAATGCCATCCGAGAATTAGCAACTAGTTTCTTAGATAATGTCAATAAAAGTTTTGCTGAAGAGCATATTAAAAATCTAAATGAGGGTGGTGTTGCTGACACAAAAAACAATAAAACGGATGAAAGAATTCCAAAGCAGGTGACGGAAAACTTGCAACAATTCCCCAGGGACGTAAACATTGACATCATTCTCAATGATTTAGGATTAAAAAAAATGAACGCTAGCAGACAGACATTGTATGATTCACGCGGTGAAAGGATCTTTAGTAAAACAAAGAGGACTTAACGATGAAAACCTCCTAGAGGTGATAAAAACCAAAGCAATGGAGAAATTCTTCAATTACATAGAAGATTACGGAGCCTCCACTGAGCTTAAAAAAGATGATAGGTTCCTCCCTGAGATAGAAAAATATTTTGAAAACAATAAGTACAATAACAGTTTTGGCGATCTAGTCACCACAATTCTCAGCAACGCACTCAAAATACAAATTACAATCTTAGATGAGACAAACCCGGACATCGTAACGAAAATTGCAAATAATCCAAACAACCTTAAGAGTGGTGAAGCTGCTCAATACTCAATATTTTTAGCCAAGAAAGAGAACCACTATAGTAGTCTTGCACCAACCCACCCGCTGAAGCCACATTTCGAACAACAAAATATTGCAGCGAAGCGAAACAAGCATGTGGAAACAAATGTGCAGTGTTCCAATAGGTATTCTCCTGTGCAATACGACAATGATGCATCTATATATGATGAAGAGATGCCTCTGCAATCATCCCAAAGTGACACTAATTTTGGGATGATTGCAGAGGCACAGACTGATTGCAGAGGCACATACTGTTCAACCTGAGAGCAGCGACCACCTCGCAGCAACTATATCCAAAAATACCCATAAGAACCTGAATAATATCGTGATTAAACATATAAACGTTAGAAGCCTATGAACAAAGATGGATCACATCAAAATGTCTGACTAAAACCTTGCTGGAATCTGATATTAACACTACCTTCATCGACATTGACGGCTTCAATGTTTATAGAAAAGATAGACATAAAAGGAGGTGGAACCGTGATTTATATGCGAGAAGAATATACCTTTTCTCAAGTAATGCTTGACTACAGCAATGAAGTTGACCTTTGGGTGAACTACCAGTAACGAAAAAACCGATCGTTTGTTGTTACGCCTTTTTACAGACCACCCAAAGCAAGTGGACAGTTTTTTCACTACAGTGAAGAAAGATTTAGAGAATCTATCCGCTTATGAAAATCGCTGTGCACTTTGTGAGATTTCATTGACGATCAATTGAAATTGAAATCCAACAATATGAAGCCGATTTCACACAGACTCGGGCTGCATCAGCTCATAAAAAGTGCAACAACAATTACTCCAGAATGTCAAACTGTATTGGATCTGCTCACAAGTAACAATCCGTCTTCCATTGTTACCACCACTATGAAATAAACTGCACCATTAACATCAAAAGAGAGAAAAACATGTAAACAAAATAACCTGTCGTACAAAAAGAAATTACACCGCGGATAATTTCAGAGCACAATTAGTGGAAAAACGTCGAGGTGATATAACCAATACATTACACAGATAACGTCACAGAGCAAGCCCAATTACTCTTAAACTATATTTTTACATGTTTGAACGCTGTGGCGCCAACGGAAACTATAACAATGAAAAGCATGCCGGTTAAATGGATTACAGGAAAACTGCGAAATTAAATTGCACTTAAAAAATATCTCAAACGCAGAGCAAAACAAAGTATCACTTGGTTAGAATTATTTTAAATTCAAAATAGAAGAGTCAAACGAGAAATCAGATGGGCAAAAATTAAATACCATCATGATAAACTAGAACAGTGCATAAACGATCAAAAAATTTACGTGGAATGTGCTGAAATGAATTGTTCTCTACAAAAAAAATCACCTCGCCTACTTATTCGAATACTCAAGCAACTTCAGAGAAGTTTAACAACTACTTCTCTGGAGTTGGAAAACAGGTTTTTGAAGAGGTGACCCAGAAAGCGTATCAAAGAGAACAGAGCGACGCACCTTATGCATGGAGTCTAAAAGCTTTCGATGGAGACAGCGACCAAGAAGCAAATTTCAAATGGAAACCAAAGCAAGTATCGCAACACGAAGTAAAACAAGCCAATTTGCTTTGAGGAACACAAATTCTACAGGAATTGATGGTTTAGCCCTAAAATATCTGAAAGACAGCCTTATAGTGACCTTGCCATATATCAGCACAGTTATTAGCACCTAAATAGCTAGTGAAACTTTTCCTGAGATCTGGAAGCATGCAATTATATAAGCAATTTGTAAATCTGGGGACATGAATGAACCATCCAAATTTAGACCGATCAGTCTTCTGCCTGTCCAATCCAAGATTCTAGAAAAGGTAATATCTATCCAATTGATTGACTACCTCGAATCAAACAAGCTGTTCAATGTCTGCCAGTATGCTTATCGGCGAAAATTGTCAACAGAAGACGCACTTATGAGCATCATTGACGATCTGTACAAAAACTTTGATAAGGGACAGATATCTCTGCTGGTATTGCTAGACTTATCGAAAGCATTTGACAGTGTAAGCCGTACAATTATTTTTGGCAAGCTCCGCAACATCAGAATTGACCCTCCTTGGTTCGAAAGTTATCGAATGGATCACCACAATCAGTTGAACTCGGTAACGCAAGTATGTCAATATCGGCTACAGTTGCCTTTGGGGTCCCTCAAGGTTCGATACTTGGCCCTTTGTTGTTCCTGGTTTTTGTAAATGACATCGACTGTAAATTTCCAAAAAATCAAGCGAAAATGGTAATGTATGCCGATGATGTTCAAATATTGCTTTCCCGAAAGCCGTCGGATCTGAATGCACTGAAAGACGACGCTGAGACAGCCGTAACTAATCTGAAATCTTGGTATTTTAAAAATTGACTCAAGCTCAACTCTGAAAACATAAAATGCATCTTGTTCGGCTCAAACTCAAAAAGAAAAGCAGTCCCAATGAATTTCTCTATCAGGATAGGCAAATCTGACATTCCTGTTGAAGATAAAGTTATAAGTCTAGGACTATGGTTTGATCTCGATCTTCCTTTAAACACCACGTAGCTACTCTGTGTTCCTAAACTCCGCCAAAAAAAGAATTAGATTTCCAATCAAGATTACTGATTGTCCACGCTTTAATATTTTCTCACATTAACTACTGTCTTTTAATTTATGGGAAATGCATCAAAACCAAAAGAGAGAAAGTACAACGTTGTATAAACTTTGCAGCAAGAATAACATGCGATGGTAACCACAGAAAATGGGACCACGTAAGTCCTCTCCTCGAAAAATTACAGTGGCTCAATATCGACAACAAACTGGCACTCCGTGAGTCGATCAGAATTCATAAAGATCTTCTAGAAAAACCTTCATCGGTAGCCAAAGGCACATATATTCTCGAGGTGAAAAGAACAATCGATTCACAAGAAATAATGATAGTCTGCCCGTTGAACACAGGAAAACAGAAACTGACTGTCGAGCCTTCCGATTACTGGACCAAAATTTGGAACATCCTCCCAGCAAGCCTCAAAAATCTTGAATCTAACAATTCCTTCAAGAATAGGCTTAATGAATATATATTGACCGATCAATTCAAAACGGTAACTTTGCCAACAAACACAAGCTAAACGCATAATACCAATAACCAGAAAATGCATTTTTGTTCATGAGCGACCACCACCACCAACCACCACCACCATAACTCTCGTCATTGAGACACCCTCCAATCGTTTTTACTAAGACGATACATATTTTTTCTATGTTGTTACCGATCACAATTGCCTTTGCCAATTACCATAAGTGTTAACTAGCATTTTGTCTATTTCTATGTTTTAAATGTTCCAGTCGTTTTAGTATAATTAAAATACGAACTCAGCGTCTAACTTGACAAAGGTTTACTCGATTTTATTATAATTCATTGAATTATTTCTAACTATTACCGTACCATTTTTGATGATACAATCATTGCCTTATGAGCTAACCTTTTGTTTTGTCGTCTATCTTCTATAATCCAATTTGTGTACTCCAGCATTGTATTATTTCTGATTGTCAATCATTTAATCCTTTCCTAGCGGTCTTGAAGTGTGTATATTGTATATTCAATTGTTTGGCGTGTATTTTAGGTATGATTTTTTTTTCTGTTTAACTTATGTCACCTATTCACCCCTTCATTATTAAAACAATGGTTTAGACCCAACCTTTCAATATGTTAGTGCTTTTCGATTTTCCCAACCCTATATTATATCCATATTTTCTGTATAATTCATGTTATCCATCCATATCTTTGCCATCGTACAGTAATGTAGACTACTCATTACAATTTGTAAGCACATTTTTATGTCCCAATCCCATGTTCTCGGGACTCTAACCACATGCATGCGTGATTTGCCACCACATGTACTTGTTATTTTCCACACCCATGTATTTCGTTGTTTATCAGCCCACAAGTATTTTTGTTTCTCAACCCCGCGTGTCACTGTTTTTTCCAACGCTATGTAGTCGGAATTATTTTGTCAAAATAGACATTTCTTCATGTGCACAGATGATACTATTGTAAATAATATTTCGTTCTATGTAATCCGAACCGGCGGCCCCCTAGAGATGAGCAGTGACGAATTCAAATCGAACTTTCGAGGAACAATAGGTAGCTCCCAGCATTGACAGAGGCCAACTCGACGAGAATATAATTTATTGAATCATATCTACCATTTACCGTACCATTTTTGAAGATACAATCATTGTCACATAAGCTAATATTGTGCTTCATCTTCTGTAACAGAAGTGTATCAATTCGGTTTCTGCTGTCCAGTATCGAATTATTCTGATTGTCGATCATTGAATCATTTTCTAGCGGTCATGAAGTGTATACATTTCAGTGCTATGTGTATATTTTATGAATAACTTATGTAGTCTATTCACCACTTCATTATTTCATACAATGTTTTATACCCATCTTTACAATATGTTAGCGCATTTTGTCATGAAATAGGTATATATAATGATATGTATATATGTTATGTACAATTTATGTCACCTATTCAACCCTTTAGTATTCATATTTTACCCAATCTTAACTATATGTTAGCACATTTCGATTTCCCAACCCCATGTTCTCAGGATTTCTTAGCCCCATGTTTTGCGGTTTTCCCAATCCTATGATCCTATGTATTTCGTAGTTTTTCCAACCCCATGTATTCCATGATTGCCCCACAACATGTATTTCGTGCCAGGCATTCCTGATTCTTACCTCAATAAGATGTTGACTGTCGATCATTGATCATAATATTATAATTTATAATCTGTCGCATAAAATCAGGACCAGCGGCGAAATTCAACTTGAATTTTCGGGTACGTTAATTCAAATAGTATTCACGGCAATAAAGTTTTATGTGTACTATTTTAAAAAAATTAAAAAAACCATTGCCAGATGACTGATGTAAAGGATTTAATAATAATTTAATATTCATACTAATTTTCATCCATATATGTAGGTATGTATGTGCACAATTGAATGTGTATTTACTGATTGTTCATCCATATATATATATATATATATAGGTTGGTAAGAGTACATAGGAATGTGTATTATACTAATTGCCATCCATATAAGAAGGTAGGTGTGTGCGCATACGAATGTGTATTGAACTGATTCCATATATGTAGGCAGGTGTGTTCACATATGAATGTGTATTACACTTATTGTCATCCGTATATGTAGGTAGGTGTGTGCACATTTGAATGTGTATTTGTATGTGTACATGTATGATGGTATATTGTATTCATTATGGATTTATCAATCCCATGCACATGTGTTTTTTATAAGATTTTCAATGACATATATTGTGAATCATGTTTTGAAACATGAAATAGCAACAAGCCGGCCGCCGACGGATGTGCTGTCACAAATTCACTTTATCTCTCGTTTCGCTAATTCAAATAGCGCATATGAAAACTAGGTTTGATGTATTATACCTAAGTATTGGAAACACAATGCTAGACAATGGAAATAAATGATTTAATTATAATAATAATACCTTACTCAGGAGTAAGTGCAGGCCACTTTAATATAACCCAGGGAGACTAACACCTTGCGGCTTTCATGAGTCTCTTCCCACCATCTGCCCCTGTTGCTCGGTCCACCGAATCGCCAGCCGTTAATGAACAATGTCTACCCGAAGCTACGAACTGTCGACAAGTGGACAGATCCACGGGTGCACAAACAGTAGGCTACCAGCCAGCGAACAGGATAGTTCCCCTTACATGTGCGTTCTTTGTTGGATCTTTGTATGTCAATTTCCGACCAGTTTTTTTTTTCTGAGTCATCCTGTGTAGCACTAAATGGTACAACATATCCAGGACTATTACGAAAAAAACACCATCCGATGACCAATCAATCTAGTCCTACTATCAGACTACTTCTTGATTGAAGCATAACCAGTAAGACGCTTTTCTACTATTCTGTTGTAATTGGTGGGCACCCTATAGTGTGATTAGTTGATTCAAGACTACAAATCAATTGCAAAGTTTCCAATTTATCCTAAGTCTTCAGTTCGGGGTAGCACGAATATTGATGCATTTGAGTCGAGTTAATGATTGTTATGGCCAACAAACAGGTCAATAGATTGCCTCGGATCACGAGCTTCACTGATCATTATTGAGTTCATCATTCATGTGCACTATTTTCAATATTTTTCGTGATCAATATTTCAGAACACCTCCTATACACGAGCTAATATAGTCATCAGGTGCAGGATTCATTTTCCAATTCTCATTTCCATTTCCTGTTCCGTGCTCCTGACGTTTCTGTCAGGTAATTTTTCTGAAACAGCAATGGAGCAGCGAAGGAAGGAGCCAGTCACTGCCTCGATAGCAATTTGCTCGTATATTAAACAGGGCGTGAGCTTCATTGGCCGATGACACGCGGGCTAATGAGACGACAATCTGCTTCGTTCATTGGACGGCTCATAATTTTCTCGACGGGAATGTGATGTCGATGAAATGGAATGGAGAATCCTTAAATTATTCATTATACGTCGTCATGGCAGTGATTACCTTCGATTCGTCCTACATGCGACCGAATAGTGCACGACGTTTCTCAGAGTACGGTCGCCCAGGGGTCAACCTGCTAACTCATACGTATGTCTGAAACGTCAAACAATATGACTGTCTCCGACAAACTTCTCTTCTGCACGCACAATCAACCCAAAATAAAACTAAATCAATCCGCAGTAATTGGAACATGACCTTAAATCACAGGACTGGTGGAATGGAAGCTTATTCAAATTTAGGACTATGTTTGTTGAACGATTATAAACGTAACAATGTTTTTTTTCTCGATACATTTTGGGTAAATTTAAATAATGTAGAGCATCGGAATTTAATATCGCAATTTGTTTGGCATATATTTTTACAGAACCTTTCCATTTAACCATGCTTCTTTCATCACTACATTTGATATTATTCCCACATAAAGAAACACTTGGAAATAGAGCTAGCTCAGCTCAGAAGAAAATCTAAGAATCCCCAAGCAGTCCAACACGCTAGGGGAATTTTTTGGAAGAACATACGGAAAGAAACATGATGAGAGCGAGATAATGTTGGAAAGATATGCTATGGCAATTACCTTTCAAGTTATGAAGCGAATTCTATGAATAGATGACAAAATGATCAGTCGATATTGGTAAGTGACATTGAAAGAGTTCCCCTTCAGTGCACCCATAGAAAAGGACTGTTATAATCAGTACTTTTCAAACGGGGAAAACCTTCCAATCTTTAACCTTTCTGCTTTTCCTCTATCTAATTAGATTTCGAGTTCCTATGGTACTATCCAAACCAATAATTCAAAATTCCCTCATCGATTTCAAATTAAGAATTATGGAAAATTGCAATAGTATTCAGATTTCAAATGTATATATTCCCTGTGTGCCCCCTTTCTGCTATTACAATTTTCAACTCCAACTGCTAACTGTCCACTTCCTAGTAAATGAGTCAATACCCGCCCACTGCTGCTTGTGTACACATGACAAGCTAGACAGCATCGAAGTAAATATCATGCTAGTTATATTTTTTTGATGCATCATGGCCCTTAGCATAACAAAATATATTTTGAGTCAATGCTCCACCTTTATTCATAATTTCGATCATTATTCACTCAAGTATATTTATTTTGTTTTCACGATGATAGTCGGTGTATATGAACTGTTTGAAGAAGACCATACCATGGAAACGACCTTAAGTCAAGAAACGTCAGTATTCGACCACAAGGATGACGCACCAAAGGAAATCATGACGATGACGACATGAATTTCAGAATGGGACATAATTTATATTGAACTATTCAAGGATTCTGATTTCTATTTTTGCGACAACAAGTTTCCGTCAAAAAAAAATATCAGCTGTCTAATGAACGGAGCAGATAGCCGTCCGACCAATAACGGACATGCCCTGTTTAATTTAGCAACAATTTACTACCGAGACAGCGACTTGCTCCTTCAATCGAAAGTTAATCGCATTTCCTGGAAAATGAACTAATAGAACGTCACAAGCACGTAACTGGTACCGTAAATGTGGATTGGAAAATGAGTCCTGCAGCAGGTGACTAATATATCTTGTATAGCAGGCGGGCTGAAATATAGCTCCCATATAATTGTGAAAATATCTTGTGAGAATGATGAGATCACCAGATAGTGAAGCTCACGACTAAGATATTTTAGTTTAACGTTTATAAGGCATAACGAATTTTAACTAGATTCGAATATATCAATATTGGTCTTAGCATTCCATGAACATAAAAATGACCGCTCTTCTCAGCAGGGTATGATAAAAAGAAGACTGAATGAAACAAAATTCTAAAGATTTATAGTCAGATAATTGATAATAGTGACCATTTGGAGCAGATGCTAGTTGAGCTAGCCTATGAGCAAGTGTAATAACATTGCTCCTCTGATAGAAGGTGGATCATCTTGCGACCCGATGTTCGGGAATTTTCAGATAAACAGCCCTCCAATCCTATGGGGTCATTTTCATCCCATGCTTCTATCTCCTTTTGCATTCAGTTCACCTCGCATAAATACAATGATGCTTCATATAGTTAAGTAGGTAAGGAAACAGAACAATTCAAAAAATTTGAATTCCTTAGTCATGAACTGTCACTCTGAATATCGAGATCACGGATCATCAGTCCGATAGTTGCGGGCTCAATTTCCTACAGCGAAGGATCACTCCTCTAAATTGTCGGCAAGAACAGTGTGTCTTCATTTCGTCCACGTTCCCTGTGTCCGGATTTCACAATGATGGACGTAAAGATTCTCCTATGTGCCGTATAGGACGACGAGGGGGCCGTACATCTCATCGATCTTCTGACCTGCTGCACATCGCAACAAGATTATGCTAATTTTTCGCTTCGGTGAATTCGAATCGTTTGTACAGTTTATTTTTATCTAAAGACGAAAAATTTTACGTGGGATGAATACTATATTGCTACTTATAAGATCAATAGTTTTCAAAGGTTTCCTGGAATACAACTTCATATCGGAGCTCATCTGATGGTTCAAGGTGTGTCGAAGAACGTGGAGGCCTCGAAATTCAACATTTTCCAAACTGTTGTTTACTCATCTTCTCTATCATCGCTATCTAATATATGTTCACTCACACACATACACACACATAATAACAAATGTTCACTCACACACATCATTTATTATATTTATGAACAATAGCTACAAATGATCAGACACAACCGAGGTTCGCCATGTTATTATACCTAACTATTAGCTGCGGTGGTTATTATAGTTTTGTTGTCAAGACAGGCCTTGAATGCGAACGATTTAGAACGGTTGACCAGACAACAGAAGCCAACAAAACGATATACAAGCGAGGCATATGAATGGCAGCGACGATGTTACATGAGATGGTTCAAAATTTGGGTAACAATTCACATTATTTTATTACTTTAGTCCATTTTTTTTTATTACAGGGTCAACATAAAAACTTAATAACACTCATGCGGCGTGTTGTCAATTTATTTTTGTCATAAATGCAGATTATGATTCCAATCTCTCATGATGGTCATTAAAACACTAATGTGAATTCTCTGATGCGAATATAAAACAATATCCACAACTGCTCACTGCAATTGTGTAATTTCATTTTGTATATCGAAGGCGCCTAAATAGATGAAAACAATACGTGGCTCAGATTATCTGATGTGTGGGTGTAATTTATTTGGTTGTCAATATTTAAATTAGCTTGATGATGATGCAAGGGATTCTAGTCATCTCCAAACATTTTTCTATCAATGAACAGTTAATTGATGAAAATGTGTTTATCAATAACGAACGCATCGTTTTGCACAGAGTGTATTATTGCACGTGACATCGCCGTGCATGCGCCTGCCCTGATGAAGTGTAGACTCAAAGTCATGTTGTATGAATATGTTCAGATATTCTTCCGTTAAAAATAAATATTGAAATCTTTATAATATGCTACCAATTTATTTGTATTCTTCAAATATTCACAAAATGGTTTAACATATTATAAAAAATACAAAATACATAAGACATTGATTTGAAATGTTTCTACGCGACAAGGTAACAGAAGGGATAGCTTGAACACAATAATTAGTATGCTATAAATTTGTGATTGAGAACGAGCAATATTTTGAGATCAACTTGTCACCGACTGTACAGACAATCTAACGTCAAATACATAACCCTTCGAAAAATATTATTCATCGAAATGCATGAGTCTGGGTCATTAAGTAGGAAGAGCCGCCCGGTGGCTCACATATCCATCAGAGTAAAATAGAAAACAGCTGCTCTGGATAGAGAGAATGAAACGGCCTTCGCTGAGATAATGTTTGGAATTTTTTCAACATAATTCGTGATATGTGGATTTATGAAAGGTGTGATTGTGGAATTCAATGTGAAAGAAGTCCTTATTGAACACGAATTCTTTGAACTGGTTGCAGTCGGTCGCATTCCTGTGCCTGATCAGGATCTATCGGCACAAGTGCTACTAATTACAAGTCCTGACAATTCATATCATCTTCAACCACAGTTATTGATTTGATGGCGGAATAATTGGACAGCTCTAAAACTGTCTTCATCTGAGCGGCTGAGATGGTAAGTGGGTTTGATATGGACAGAAAAGAACAAAATCGATTGGACTATTTTGGATTTAGAAAAATACAATTGATTAGACTTGAGATGACTTTTTTACGGCATTTATATCAGACTATTGTACTCGGCTGCATTCTGCTAATTCGGTTTTTGCCAATTTTAATTCCATCTGATAAATTGTATGTGTAATTTTATGAGAATATTTCTTCCCAACTAAATTTCATTTCATTCAAAATACTATTGTTCATTTAGGATAACTATCAACGAAGTGTAATTGTTAACACATTTTACAACTAAACTTCTGATTAAAAGTAGGTAATAATCATTCGTTATTGTTGGTTTCACATTAACTTCAACTTCATAGGCAAGCAAGCCGAGTTAACACGTTAGGGTTAAATGACGTTGATCAACAAATTGACCTACCATAATCCAACCTCTGTTTATATGTGGCTGAGAACAACACATATCAACTAATAATTCTTAGCGATTGGTTATTGATGTTGTGTTGTATGATTGTGCATCAATTAAGAAATCATTCAATTGGATATTATGTACGGGTCTCAATGGGAATGTTTCATGCAGGTTCAGATATTCTGATTGCGATCCCTAACTTTCTGTTCAGCCTTTACACAAGGAACTAGACAGTCAAAAAGACTAACTTGCATTGCACGACATAAATGTCCAAATAATGTAAAAAGAATTTAACTTTTTCCCTTTTTTCCCCATCAATCATTCTTGTATGCAATAAAAAGTAGATAAACACATTAAATGAGGAAAAAGATTCCCAGTGCGTCATATTTATTAATCCGAGTTAATTGTTTGATTCGGGTAAAATTATTACGGAACTTTCGATGGAACTTCAAGGGCGTCTTTACGTGTTAGTCACGACAGCGCTGCAAAGTTTGGTGGTTCGAGCAACCCAACTCAGGCTTCTTTGCTTATTATGCAGCTTAGGCAACCAGTTTAGTGAACAATTACGCCAGCCTATAGAGTGAGAGACCTCTCTTTTGTGTTGTACTGCTGACTGTGGCTATCAAGAAACTTTGAAAATTTAATTTCCTCAATAAAAATGTAAACAAATAGAGAAGTAATCGAAAGAATATCAATACTATTTTCATGATATGATTGATCGTATAAGATGGCTCAGTATAAATCTAGTATATACATCCTGTTAAAATAATTAAAATTATAAAATTCTTTTTGTATGTTGGCTTTGTCCATGATCAGCGTGAGTACAAGGTAAGATGTTAAAGGAATGCATAAGTACCAGCATTCCTTGCAAGGATTGTTCCAAGAGATACTACATTGGTGAAAGTGATGATATTCAAAGAAGAATAGGTCAACACCAGTACGACATCAAGACTCGTAACCAGAAAAGCCCTCTAGTGAAGCACGCTATAGAGCATAAACCTGCGATTTCAATTGAGATGGCAGTCGTTCTTGATAAAGCCTATGTTGTTCCCCTCCGAAAGTTAATGGAATCGGTTTATATTACGCAGGTGCCGAACATGAATATGTGCAAGTCCAACTTCGAAATCGATAAAACCAATTGTAATATTTTATTTAACCACAACCCTTCCTTGTACAGAGCAATTAGTAATTTGTACAGTGTTTAAAAATACACACTATGCCGTTGGACTACTCAGGTTTATAATATTGAATTCTGTCATCTCATAGATCCTTTTATGTTTACCGTCAGAATT